>SZWC01022770.1:13372-42119 GCA_023375785.1 Penium margaritaceum
GACCCATGAGGCATGTGTCCTGGCCACCCGGAGCTCCCCTTTGACGGTCCCTGATCCAGACACGTTAAAGGAGGCTCTCTCAGGAGAGGATGCTGAGCAGTGGCGGGCCGCCTGTGAGGACGAGCTCAGGGCCATCCGGGAGCACGGAGTCTTTGAGCTGGTCGACCGTCCTGAGGGACGGAAGGTCGTGCAGGCCAAGTGGGTCTTCCGCAAGAAGGTGAAGCCTGACGGCTCACTGGACCGCTATAAGGCCCGCTTGACTGCCAAGGGATTCTCTCAGGTTGAGGGGATCGACTTCACTGACACCTTTGCCCCTGTTGGCCGCATGACCACAGCTCGCGCGCTGCTTGGTGTGGTCGCTCACCATGACTGGGAGCTGCACCAGATGGATGTGAACAATGCGTTCCTCCACGGCACCTTGGAGGAGGAGATCTACATGGTCCAGCCACCTGGGTTTGAGGTCGAAGGCAACAAGGTCTGGCGCTTGCGCAAGGCCTTGTATGGCCTGAAGCAGTCGCCCCGGTGCTGGAACCGAGAGATCACTCGCACCCTCACTCAGGCCGAGTACGTCCAGAGTGATGCCGACCCGTCACTTTTCATCCGACGGACAGCCGAGCACCTCACTGCCATTCTGGTGTATGTGGACGATCTCCTGATTGCGTCTCCTTCACTGGAGGCCGTGAAGGAGGCCAAGGCGGTCCTGCAGGCCGCCTACAGGATGAAGGACCTTGGTCCAGCGGCTGTTTTCCTCGGGATGGAGATTGTGCGTGATCATCGTCGACGGACACTCCTCCATCAAGCACGATATGCACAGGTTGTGGGGGAGCGGTTTGCTGACCTCCTTGGCGCTGTTCCCGCCGCCTCGTCACCCATCACTCCCGACGGGCAGGATGCCCTGAAGGTGACAGACCCAGCCAATCTGGGCGAGACTGTGGACGTGACCCTGTACTTGCGCATCATTGGCTCACTGATGTACTTGGCTACGACCACGCGTCCTGACATTGCGTTCGCTGTCAACCTACTCGCACAGTTCAGTCAGTCCCCTCGGGCTCGCGCTCTGCACACAGCTTTGCAAGTCGTCCGGTACGTGGTCTCCACACCGTATCACGGTCTCTGCTTTCGGAGACAGTGCTCGGTTGTGGTAGATGGCTACACCGACAGCGACTGGGCATGGGGTCTTGATGGACGCAGCCGCATGGGTTACATGTTCCTGCTTGGTGGCACCGCTGTGTCTTGGCGCAGCGGCAAGCAGGGGTGCATTGCTCGACGCTCCTCAGAGGCTGAGTATGTTGCTCTGGGCGCTGGCGCCGCTGAGGCGGTGTGGCTGCAGCGGTTGTTCCGGTGCTTGGGTCAGTCCGTGCCTACCATCATCCTTCGATGCGACAACCAGAGTGCTCTCGCGATTGCTGAGAACTCTGGTGTGTTCCACGCACACACGAAGCACATCACTGTCGAGTATCATTTCGTGCACGATCTGGTGGAGCGGCAGTTGATCTCCATCGTCTGGGTGGGCACAGACTTGCAGCGCGCTGACTTCCTACCCAAGGCACTGGCACGTGGGAAGTTCCTCGGGGCTGTTCATTCCGTCGGATTGCGACCCCTGTCCGAGAGTGGGTGATTGTCCGGGTCCCTGTTGAGCACTCTGTGTTGCACCGGCACGCGTTCTGCACGTGTATGGACATGCGTACCATCGGGTCATGGGGGAGTGTTGTGATGTTGTCAGTCATACACAGTTGTACAGTTGGTTGTGACCACTCGGCCGTGTCCATGCTCGTGCAGATCCTTGAGGCGGACCCAGCTGGAGACAGAGTTCCCTGAGGTGATGCTCCACCCGCAGGAGGCAGCCTGGCAGCCTACCCAGTGTACCAGAGGGCTCCCACAGCCCACGGACTACGTTTGGAGGTCTTCAGGATTTTCTCGGTGGACAGCCCTGCCAGGCTGATTNACACAGTTGTACAGTTGGTTGTGACCACTCGGCCGTGTCCATGCTCGTGCAGATCCTTGAGGCGGACCCAGCTGGAGACAGAGTTCCCTGAGGTGATGCTCCACCCGCTGGAGGCAGCCTGGCAGCCTACCCAGTGTACCAGAGGGCTCCCACAGCCCACGGACTACGTTTGGAGGTCTTCAGGATTTTCTCGGTGGACAGCCCTGCCAGGCTGATTTACATGTTTGTTTTCTTACACTCTCCGGCTGTTCCCGGACGTAGGCGTGTGACCAGTCGTTGTGTCTGTCTTTTCGTCGTGCATCCGTAGGATCAGACGGCGCTCCGTTTGGACGCTTGTGCGCAGAATTATGGCCAAAACAGTGGTTTTGGGCCGGTTCAGGTTTGACAGGCACCGCCGTGTGCGCCACCCGCCGTGAGCCACGGCGGCTATTTATGCTGTGGACCTGTCATTTGTTATTTCTCTCTGCATTTACTTCAGTTGAAGCTTGAGATACAAGTGCACGTGTCTCTCCCTACCCTTGCTGTCCCTTGCATGACCTGTGTGTCAACCAGCCAGACCCGTGCTGTCAGGCTAGCAAGCAGAAAGGTTAGGAAGCTTGCTGGAATCTTCTCTCCTACAACGATGATGGCAACTTCAGTAGCAATAGTGGGCCATGTTGGTGCGCAGACTTTCGTTCCCCTCTTGGGCAATGGTAGCGCATGCCTCAGCCATAGATCTGACATCGGTATGAGGTTCTATGCAAAAAATGGCATGGGGGATGGTTGTCCAACACTCGTGGCCATAAGGTTGCCGGAGTGGGAGGGTCATAGATGAGGAGGGACATCAGAGGGGTGGAAGGCCTGAGGGGGCACGATGCCACAGATGAGCAGTGGAGAAGGCAGAAGAAAATGGAGGGATGGGTGGGGCGAGTAAAGTGTGCATGGGGGGCACTAGCGATGGGGGAGAGGACGATGAGGATCCACGAGGGTCGAGGGACAAAGCATGGCCCGACGTTGAGGGCCAAGAGGATGGATCAGAGGTGGAGGGGGGCTGCATAAAATGAAATAAATTTTTCATTTCAACACATATTAGACAAATCTAGGTTGTTACGCTCGTGCATGAAGTAAGAAGAATTCTATATTGACCAATTTTGTTTCCTTCCCTCGATATGTACCCATATGAATGAAAAAATGTTCAATTTCGTCTTTATAAATTTTAAAGTTCATTAATCACTAATAAAGAGGAAAAAGTACCATTTTCCTCTTTCTACTCAGGATCACGAGGTACCTTCATTCGGGTTGGCGGCCGAACTGGTTTTTGCAGGTCAGCAATCGTGTTGACCATTCATAAAATAGGAAACGTCTGCAGGCTGGTACACATCGAGTAGGAGGCTTTCCGCTTTGTCATGGACGTTGTCCGGCTTGTACTGTTTCCTGCTGGACTCAGCCGGAAGCAGGTTCATTGTCAGACCACATGCTTTGCGGCCCGATCTGAAGTTGGCACATCCTCTGTCACGATTGGTGGTCGTCGCGGACAATATCCAAAAGGGAAATGCGGATCTCCACGTCGGATCCCCCGAAGCCACTCATCGAATGCTGGCGTTACTCGACACCCGTGAACCTGGAGGCAGAGCTCAGCAAATCGTGTCAGGGAATTTTTTCTCGACCAGCGTTTGAAAGCCTGGAGTGGCACCATCGGTTATACTCGTGCAGCTCAGCTTTCTGCAAAACCGACAGCATCTCGAACCTGTCGCAAGTCACGATCCACTTCGGCTACTTGTCTCTTGTCGTCACTATCCAGACAACATGGCCGCCGTGACTTGCTCCGCTGTTGCCGTCGCTCCTCTGCAGAAGGAGTTCCTGGGTTCCCGCACACCCGTTGCGAAGTCCCAGGTGTGCACTCCTGTCCAAATGTCAACCCTTCATCGGAGCCATGATGTGGTCGGACGAGGATCTGAGTTCGCCTTCATCCTCTTTTGCAGGTTATGTTCGCTCCCCTGAAGACTCGCCGTGGCGCCCTCAGCACCCGGTGTGACTTCATTGGGTCCACCACCAACTTGGTAAGGCTCTACACTTCATCCTCATTAACTCTTCTTCTCGCTCCTTCTGTCTTCTTCCGTCACCTGCATGTGAAGTCCGTCGAGCTACTACCTAGGCTCATGTTACATTATCGAACCGTTCACGTCCGCAGGTTGTGGTTGCCTCCACTGCCGTGACCTTGGCTGCCGGCCGCTTCGGCCTCATCCCTATGGCCAACGCGAAGGGCGTCGAGCTGGACTCTCGCGACCCCGCTGGCTTCTCTGGCACCGATGTGCTGGCCTTCGGTGTTCTTGGCCATATCTTCGGTGTTGGCATTGCCCTTGCCATCAAGTACTTCGAGTAAACAACGCCCTGTACATGGGTTTTTAACAATTCAATACACATCAGTAAAGAATAGTCTTCACAGTAGTCTCTCTTGTCGATATTCTCTGCATTGCCTTATCCACCAACGTGTTGCCAAATTGACCACAGCAAATTTCCAAGGACTTTTCATCCCGATTTGGAGTTGTCCAAACATGACTGTAGCTACTGCAGTGACAGAAGTGGGGCAGGGTGTTGTTCGAACAGAGATGCTGTTACATGGTATGAAACTGTCACCTCAACCTCCACTTACCACGCGACAGGACTGATTGACCTAAATCGGTCAACAACAAATTGGTCAATTCCCCATACAATCCAATTCTTACCTTTTCACCACCGAGTGTGCTCGCTGCCGAGAGTTAAGAGATGAGTTCAAGCTCCTGCTAACATTTGGGCTGATATGATGTCGGGTGGAGGAGGGCATGGCGGAACAGAATTGACTCCTTGGATTTATAAGCCAACGCATTACTGAACGTGAGGACCGTCCTTAATCAGACTAGTGAAGCAAGTGATTGAAATCCAAACCGGCGAATTCACCTTGGTGCAACTTGAAAATCCTTCGCCTTGCATCATAAGTAAAGGAGGGGCGAGTACAAGACAGCTGGGACTTCCATGCAGCCGATCATGCAGCAGGTGGAACTGGAGCGTCGAATTTAGGGCAAGCTGCCACTGTAAATAGGGGAGAAATCGCTGCGATATCCATGCGACTGAAGGGCTGACCCTGCCACATCCACAATCAGAAAAGTATGTGAAGCGGGAGGGCCAGTTGGGTCCTGCCTCCTAGCCAAAAGGGTTGTTGAACACATTGCTGCGGCAAGAGCTGGCCTGCGCAACCAACCCTTTGCTGGCTGCCGGTCGGTTTATGGGGATGGTCTCACCACCTGAGGTGGTCGTCAAAACTGTGAAAACTACATCAATTCATCTTTCGAACGGTTTCGATGGCCGCGTCCGTACTGCTGTGCTCTCAGATGGCTTCAGGACCCCAGCTCGCGCTTCCGTTTGGCCATCGGCTGATGGCCCTCTCCCTGAAATCCCACTAGCGCAGCCCACTGGAGCCCTCCCACCCCATGGGGTGGGTGAGCTCCGATGGGCTCCAGCCCACAGAGGAGCCCACCGGAGCCAACCCCAGACGGTGGACAGGGGCGGACTGGGGGGGAATGGACGGAAGCATCGCCGTGAATCGATGTACGGACGTTTCGATCCCAACCGTTGGTATAGGAGCTTTTCGTAAAAAGTACTCAATTTTCAGGTTTTAACGACCACCTCAGGTTGTGAGACCGAGCTCTATGTAACACAGACTCATCGCTGAACACTCATCATTGTGATCTCCGGCATCACTGCACACTCACCACACTCATGGAGGTGATTGACATTGGAGGAGCACTGTTGGTGTCTCCACCGTTTGCAGAACGACACCATGTGGGACGTGTAGGCTGCTGTCCCAAACAAGCAAGCAGCAGCTAGGCTAGTGCAAGGTAGACACCATGCAACGGTTGGCAGAAGCCATGGATGTGTTTGTGTGGAAGTGAGAACCACAGAACACACAAGCAACGAGGTGATATCTGTCGGGTGAGAGGAGGCGAGTGAGCAAGCAGCGAGCTCGATCTCGCTTGCCACTCTCCAAGTTTGGTGACTCGAACCAAACTACCCACTGCAAAGTTCCAACCTGTCAACTAGGTCAATGGAGAGGAAACCTGCCAAAGAACAGGCTAGAGAGTAAACCCGACGTAAATGTGCTTCCATGCATGCACGCCAGCCAGAGGAACGTGAGACTTCTGGAAATGTCTGGCCATGAGGCTCGCCGTGTAGTCATGCCACCACGACGTAGCAACCATTAAGGGTTGCCTCTCTCCAGTTAGCCACCTGCATCAGTGAGGTGAGTGCACAACGAGGCCAGAGGTCATCGTGTGGAACTGACATAACGCAAACACTCCCCCATGACCCACGGCCGACTCGCACAACGACACTCACAGGCACTACATCGACGTCACAAGGAGTAACACGACACAAGGCTAAACATTGACAATGGCACACTACATCAACCAGGAGGATCACGAGAGCACAATTGCCCGACATCGTGAAGTGTTGCCTTGAAAACAAGGTTGCTAAGTGCCTTTGTGAGGAGGTCTGCACGTTCCTGTTGAGAAAGTGCGTAGAAGCTTCCTAGCAACACAGCCGCTGACCGGGCGTCAGTGCCTGGTCAGACGGTGACGGCAGTCATAGGTCGTACACACAACGGCAAGGGTTTGGCTAGAAGACACAAGGCACAGTGTCAGAATGCTTCAATATAGCATATGCAGAGAGAAATGACAAATAAGAGGTCCAAGGCATAAATACCTGCCGCGGCGCACGGCGGGTATCGCACGCGGCAGTCCAAGAGCTGTCCTAAAACTTGCCCAAAACCACTGTTTTGGCCGTAACTCTGCGCACACATGTCAGAATCCTACGCCGTCTGAACCTAGACGTGCAAATTCAAAAGACGGACGCTACGATTGGTCACATGCATGCATCCATCGATTGACAGTGAGCATACAATGCAAAAACATGCAAATGAGCCTCATGGCCAGTCCGCCGAAAGACGCCTGCAAGACGTAGAAGACACAGCAAAGAGTCCTGGTGGCATCTGGGGCTCTGGAATAGTGGTCGGTCAGCTCCAAGCGGGTAGTCCGCCGCCTGTCGTCGCGCCGGTGTCACCAGGGCCGCCTGCCTCAGGGATCTACACGAGTATGGACACGGCCGAGTGGTCACAGTAAACTGTACAGGAACGGCACACAGCACAACACTCCCCCATGACCCGATGGTACGCATGTCCATACGCGTGCAGCACTGGTACAACCACATAGTGGGTGACACAGACAGATTAGACGCAAACGTACATCCCACACTCAACCACTGTCGCGCATGGGGCGAAGCCCAACAGAACGAATGGCCACCAGGAACTTTCCGTGGGCAAGTGCCTTCGTCAAGAAATCAACACGTTGCAAGTCAGTGCCAACCCACATGATGGAGATCACGCGTCGCTCCACCACATCACGAACGAAGTGATGCTCAACCGCAATGTGCTTTGTGCGAGCATGAAAAACACCAGAGTTCTCCGCAATGGCGAGAGCACTGTGGTTGTCGCAACGCAGCACAATGGTGGGTACTGACTGCCCAAGCTCAAGAAACAAGCGCTGCAGCCAAACTGCCTCAGCAGCCCCTGCCCCCAAAGCCACATACTCTGCATCCGACGAGCTACGTACGATGCAGCCCTGCTTCCCGCTTCGCTAGGACAAAGCGGTACCACCGAGCAGAAACACGTAGCCAATGCGACTGCGGTCGTCAGGGCTCCAAGCCCAGTCGTTGTCAGTATAGGCGTCAAGGACCACCGAACACTGCCGACGAAAGCAGAGTCCGAGATACGGCGGGGAGACCACGTACCGTACCACTAGCATAGCCGCGTGAAGAGCTCTCACACGTGGAGCTTGCGAGAACTGAGCGAGGAGGTTGACGGCGAACGCGATGTCGGGACACGTGGTAGTGGCCAGGTACATCAGAGATCCGATAAGACGGAGGTACAAGGTCACGTCCACTGTCTCCCCCAGCTGTGTAGGGTCATCCACCGTCAGGGCATCCTGCCCATCAGGTGTGAGGGGTGTGGAAGCAGTGGGCGATGCACCAAGGAGATCGCTAAAGTACTCCCCCACGACTCGTGCATATCGGGCCTGATGTAGCAACATTGTCCGATGTCTGCGATCTCGCACGATCTCCATACCGAGAAACACCGATGTAGGACCGAGGTCCTTCATCCTGTAGGCGGTCTGCAGGACAGCCTTGGCCTCCTTCACGGCCTCCAGGGATGGAGACGCAATCAGAAGGTCATCAACATAGACCAGGATGGCAGTGAACCACTCGGGTGTCGGTAGGATGTAGAGCGAGGGGTCTGCCTCGCTCTGTACGTATCTTGCGCGAGTCAACGTGCCAGTGATCTCCTGGTTCCAACACCGTGGAGACTGCTTGACGCCGTACAAGGACTTGCGCAAGCGCGAGACCTTGTCACCATCCTCAAAGCCTGGTGGCTGAGCCACGTAGNAGAGCCATGGAGGAACGCGTTGTTCACATCCATCTGGTGTAGTTCCCAGTCATGCTGAGCCACTACACCGAACAGAGCTCGAGCTGAGGTCATGCGGCCGACAGGGGCAAAGGTGTCAGTGTAATCAACTCCCTCAATCTGAGAGAACCCCTTGACGACCAAGCGGGCCTTGTAGCGTTCCAGTGAGCCATCCGGCTTCACTTTCTTGCGAAAGACCCACTTGACCTGAATCGCCTTCCTCCCAAGGGGAAGATCGACCAGCTCGTAGACTCTGTGCTCTCGGATAGCGCGAAGCTCATCCTCGCAAGCAGCTTGCCAGGCATCAGCATCCTGCGATGAGAAAGCCTCCCTCAATGTGCCCGGGTCAGGCGCCATAGAGGGGGAACTCTGCGTGGCAAGTGCACACGCCTCAGTGTCAGGCCTGACGGCCACGAGATCAACTGCCGCGTCACAGGCGATATGGAACTCGCGAGTGACCAGGTCTTGCCGTATGGGGCACGCTGGGTGTACCTCTGAAAGGTCAGTGTAGACACTTAGGCCTAAGGCCTTTGTGCCTGGATTACCACTCGCGATGCTGCGAGAGGAACGCCTGGGTCCGGGACCCGACACTCGCTGAGCTCCGGAATCCAGTGGTCGAAGCCGACCACCGGGCTCACGAGAGTAATAGGAGGTCGAGGGGCGCACCTCAGGCTCAGGAAGAGGTACGACCACAGGGACAGGTACGACCACATCTGGTGAGGGCTGAGACGAGGCAGCCGGAGATGCCATGCAAGGAGATGCGTGTGTGGGGGACACAGAGCTGGGGGTGACAACGGGCAAGGCTGGCTCGGACACAGAGACAGGTGTGTCACCCGACGTAAGGACAGGAGTGGGTTGGGCTGGGTCAGACGCCGGAGCACGGGTGCCAGTAGACATAGGTGGTGATGCAGGAGGAGGCTTGAGAGCAGCAGTACCTGTGGGGTGTGAAACAGGCTGAACAGGCGGGATCTCTGGACCAACGGCAATGATAGCCGGATCATCAAGTGCTGGAGAACGAGAGGGGACTCGAGCAGACACATCAGCCTGACGAGGAATGGTCGCTGGCGGAGAAGTCTCCCCCATCCGCCGAGGACCCGCACAGGAAGGGACATGAGCTGCAGAGAGGGATGTGATCGAAGTCAGATCACGGTATGTGAGTGACTCAAAAAACAGCCCGTCACGGGACTCAATGACACGACGGCGAGTGGGGTCCCAAAAGCGCCAGCCCTTCGACCGCGGGGAGATTCCGATGAAGGCACACAAGCGACCCCGAGACCTTGGACCCCTGCTGGTCCTCGGTGTACCACACGGAGGCCAGGGAACCCCAGACGCGAGCGAGACGAAGATCAGCACGGTGGCCAAACCAGAGCTCGTACGGTGTAACATGGTCCGGAAGCGGAGCATGCGGGAGGCGGTTCCAGACCCAAGTCATGTAGGCGAAGCCCTCAAAGGCGAAGGACTCGGGGAGACCACACTCAGACCGCATGGCGCGGACCGCATCCTCCATGGTGCGGTTCCAGCGCTCAGATACACCGTTCTGCTGTGGGGTAGTAGGAGCGGAGACCTGGTGAAAAATGCCGTGCTCAGCAAAGAAGGAGTCCATCTCACCAAGGAACTCGCCGCCGTGATCCGAGCGAAAGGTATGTAGCGTGTGGCGAGACTGACGCTCAGCCATCACGAGCCAGAGCCAAACCGCAAGGGCGGCGTCGCTCTTCTGATGCAGACTGTAGACCCACCGCATCCGGGTGAATTCATCAGTCAGCGTCAGAACATACCGGCCCCTCTCGGACACGGACTCGACGGGGAGAGGACCAAGCAGGTCCGAGTGGACCAACTCGAGGGGCCTCAACGCTCGGGAACGCGAATCAGGATAAGTGCACCGGTGCATCTTTCCCTGAGCGCAAAAAAGACAGTCGGTCTTGGGTGGCTTCTCGAAAGAAGCCACGTCAAGGCCAAGAGCGGGCTGTGTCCGTATGAGCTTCGACACAGTGTCGGAGCCCACGTGACACAGACGTCAGTGAAGCAACCTCTGGTGTTCTGGGGATAGAACACCAGTGACAAAAATGCGACCAGAGTAGGGGGGAGAGCAAGGGGAGGATAGCCGAGCAATGCGGTACAAATCATCTACGACTGAAGCACGTAGGACAATGCTACGGGTGTCAAGAGCAGTCACAGTCGCTGAATCAGCGGTATGCTCAACGGAGAGACCCATCAGAGTGCAGGCACGCACAGACAACAGACTGAGCTCAAGATCAGGCACAAACAGCACGTCAGAGAGATACAGGGGGCCAGACGGGCCATCAAAGCATACAACCCCAACATCGTGGACCGGTAAGGACTGACCAGAGCCTGTACGAACAGAACGGACATTCGTGACAGGACCAAGTACCACAAAGTCACTATGACGACACGTCATGTGGTAGGTGGCACCGGAATCGATGATCCAAGTGCCACCGGAGTCACGACTGGTGGATGTCACTGTACAACGAGCAATTGAACACTCGGCATTAGAGGGGCGCTGAGCCGTCAGTGGGAAGGAACGACGTACATCACGAAGGTGAGACTCATGAATCCAGTCAGTGCATTCAGGCCCAACATCATCACATGCCGACTGTGCTCCCCCACACGTGTCATCACGAGTCACGAGGACGGACGAAGAAGCAGTCTGTGACCCACTCGACGATGACAACACACTCGCACCTCCCTGAAAGCGAAGCGCCAGAAGATGACGAAGCTCGACGATGGTGCGGTCACGTGGGTCTGGATCACTGCTGCTCGCTGGTGAGGACGCAGGAACAGCTGCATTCGTGGTCGCCGCGCGTCCAGAGGAGTGTGCGGGCGACGTGCCGGACGCGGTGCGAGCAGCATGGGCAGCCTGAAGTCCACGAGTGATGCGCTCCCAGTCAAGCGGCTGCTGGCACTCGGTATAGCGATGGGCACCTCCACAGTTGTAGCAGTGCACGGAACGGCCACTACTACCACTGGATGACGGCTGCTGCTGACCCGATCCACGGTTCCTATTCTTCTTCTTCCCCTGGGCAGCTGCTGCAACGCCCTGCGTCTGTGTGGGTGTAGACGGGGTCGAAGAGGAGGAGGAAGATGAGGTAGTGATGGAGGTGGATGAGGGTGACTGCAGGAGGGAAGATGGTGATGGGGCGAGGACTGCAGCAGCGAGGGAAGTCTCCTGATGTGCTACTGCTGCCTCGCGGGCCGACGTCACCTGGAGGAAAAGCTGATGTGCCCAAGGGAGCAGCTGCAGGGTGGCTAAGAAAGGCTTGAGGGCAGCGTCGCTGTACCGTGTGAAGATGTCGGTGTACTCCAGGCAAATTCCGAGCATGATCGTTTGAAGCGCCCACAGTTGTGTGCCCCCTGAGGTCCCCAGACGTATGTAAACACGCATGGTGCATCGCCAGTAATCCGCCACAGGCTCCGCTGGTCCCTGACGGAGCGAGTGGAAAGCACGAATGTGTGACGCACGCGTGGCGTGCGTCTCTGCGGCCAGTAGGGACAACGCCATATCCTAGCCTCCACGAGGATGAGCTCCGGTGCCTGTGCCAGCCTCGCCAAGGAAGGGGCGGAAGTCGACGATAGTCTCGTGTGGCATGGCATAGAGAAGTCCTCGCATGGCCCGGGCTGCTGTCAGCACATGTGCTGGATCTGTAGACTGGTATGGGCTGTGGTAGTAAGGACACACTCCCTCGAAAGTGGCCCACACTTGAAACAGGATCTCCCAGCAGTCAAATCCATCCTCGCTGATGTACCGTGGAGGTGGTGCCTCAAAGTCCTTTGGCTGCCGTTCCGTGGGGAGAGCAATCGCAGGCTGAGGAGGGCGAGAGACGGGGAAAACTCCTGGAAGGGGGTGATCACTAGGGAAGTCAGGTGATGATCGGATCGGGGACACGGGTGGAGGTCGAATACCTGTCTGCACATGACGGAGGCGCTCCTGTAGAAGACGAATCTCCCGCTCCTGGGAGTCATCCTCAAAGCCTGGCATGAATGGCTCGTCATCAAGGAGGTCCGCAGGTGATGGAGAAACCACACCAGGAGGTGAAGCAGGCGGAGCACCTGTCACGGGCACCTGGGCCGAGTGCTGGGCGGAGGCCGCAACGCCGGCAGCTCCCTCAGAAATCCGCGAAGGAGCCGTGGAGTGAGCATGCAGAAGCTCAGTCAGCGTGCAGATCGCGCAGTCTACTCTCGCTGCAGATGATGCATCTTCTCCTACGGTACACACCGCAGAGGTCTGTGTGCTCTGATACCATGAAAAAGTGCGTAGAAGCTTCCTAACAACACAGCCGCTGACCGGGCGTCAGTGCCTGGTCAGACGGTGACGACAGTCACAGGTCATACACACAACGGCAAGGGTTTGGCTAGGAGACACAAGGCACATGCTTCAATATAGCATATGCAGAGAGAAATGACAAATGACAGGTCCAAGGCATAAATACCTGCCGCGGCGCACGGCGGGTGTCGCATGCGGCAGTCCAAGAACTGTCCTAAAACCGGCCCAAAACCACTGTTTTGACCGTAACTCTGCGCACACATGTCAGAATCCTACGCCGTCTGATCCTAGACGTGCAAAATCAAAAGACGGACGTTATGACTGGTCACATGCATGCATCCATCGACTGACAGTGAGCATACAATACAAAAGCATGCAAATGGGCCTCATGGCCAGTCCGCCGAAAGACGCCTGCAAGACGTAGAAGACACAGCAAAGAGTCCCGGTGGCATCTGGGGCTCTGGAATAGTGGTCGGCCAGCTCCAAGAGGGTATTCCGCCGCCTGTCGTCACGCCGGTGTCACCAGGGCCGCCTGCCTCAGGGATCTGCACGAGTATGGACACGGCCGAGTGGTCACAGTAAACTGTACAGGAACGGCACAAAGCACAACACCTGTCGGGTGTCCACCCAAATAATCTAAACATCTCCTGTGTTGTGGTTTGTGACGTTCCTGTCAACCTCTACAGCGTACTGTGACCACTCAGCCGTGTTCATGCTCGTGCAGATCCCTGATGCAGACCGAGGTGGCACCGGGGCATCATTTGGTGGTGGACTACCTGCTCGGAGCTGATCAACGGTCGCCCCAGAGTCTTGGATGCCGTCTTTGATCTTCTGCAGGTTTTCTGTAGCTAGTAGGATTTTATCGATGGACTCGCCGTGGGCCTGATCTGCATGTTTTTGCATTGTGTGTCCACCGTTCATTGCCGGATGCTTGCATGTGACTAGTCATAGCGACGGGCTTGAGATTCTGCATATGTAGGTTCAGACGGCGTAGCGTTCTGACTTGTCTACGCTGAGTTACGACCAAAATAATGATTTTGGGTCGGTTTTAGGACAGACCTTGCACTATCGCGTGCGACACCCGCCGTGTGCCGCGGCAGGTACTTATGCCATGGACCTGTCATTTGTCATCTCTCTCTGCAAATGCTATTGAAACATTCTAATACTTCGCCTTGTGGGCACGACTTGTGACTGTCGTCACCGACTGACCAGGTACTGACGCCTAGTCAGCAGCGGTATCGCTAGGAAGCTTCCATCGATTTTCTCATGGTATCAGAGCAGCAAGACCTCTCTCGCTGAGCTAAACCGCAAAGACGCAGCTTCAGTAGCAAAAGTGAGAGTCACCGCCGCCTCCATATCTCGGGACTCATTGCAGCCATTTTCAGCAGCGACATCACCACGCAGTCCAAACCATCTCACCCCATGAGTTGTGGCAGTCACCAGCTCCAGTAGCCAAGCCGAGCAGCAGCAGCATCACCGGGTTGCAACAACAATCGTGTTTGGCTGGACATTTTGACAAAAGAAAAGAAGCAACTCGTAGCAGCAGCTCGCAGCGTAAAGCGACGGTTGCGAGCAACAGCAGCGCGTAGCAGAAGCAGTAGCGAGCAGTGGTAGCGGCAGCGAGCAGCACCAGCGGCAAGAGCACCCGCAGGCAATAGCAGCAGCATTTTGCTTGCTATAGCGCCAGTAGCAACAGCACCAGCAGTAGTATTGTAACTGTAGCAGCAACATTGGAGTAGTAGAAGGATTGCAGCAGAAACAACATTGCAACAGCAGTAGCGGCCACAGCGGTAACAGTGCTTTGCAGCAGCAGCCACGACTGTTGTGCTACGCAGATGTGCTATGTAGAACTGCTACGTAGCTTCGCTACAGAGTCGCGTAGACTCTGCGCAGCTGTGCGGCCGCGCAGGGGGGGTGACGAGGTCCCCCCCTTCCCACCGAGGAGTCCGCGTGACTCCCACAAAAAAAGAAGAAAAAGAAAAAAAGCTAGCATTTTTTACGCTAGAGTAAAACATGCCAGCATAAAAAACGTTAGCGGTCTTTTGCTAGCATAAAAATGCTGACGTTATCGTCGGCTGTACTGACGTCAGCAATTTTGGGGTCAGATCGTCATTTTTTTTAACGTTTTAACTCCTCGAGAAACGCTATCAATTTTGTGTTTGGAACATTTTTTTTTACGTTTTGCCCCATACTGAGCGCTGACATGGCTCTGACTAATGACAAGGACAAAGGACCACCTGATCCCTCCTCCTCCTCAGGGGTCCTGAGCCCACGCTCGTAGGGTATTGAGGACCTGAGGAGTCATCAGGATGAGATACGTCGCGTACAGCAGCAGCAGACCGACGCCATTCGCACGCTCACTGATCTTCGGAGTCAGTCCACAGCCCCACAGCAGACCTCTGGGGGGGTCGGCGGTGTCACACCTTTTTCACAGCAGTCAGCATCCACACCGAGGAGACCGATAGGATAGGACCCGCCACTTCTTGATCCTTTGGAGGAGGACCCTGACATGCCAGACATGGAGGATGACACTCCCGGGAGGGAGATTCGTTGACTTCAGGAGCATCGTTGCTAGCTGCAGACGTGTTCCGGTTCCCTATTCCCGAAGATCCAATCCTCGAGTGAGCCCTAACCCGGCGCTTTTTCCTCGTCCCGGTGTCTTTCCCATCCCTCGTCTTTCGCAGCCTGTGGTTGCCCTTCCTACGGAGTGGCAACCTAAGGACTTGGAGACACCGTCCCCACGATACATGAGCGAGGACAACTTTGACTACTGGGAGACCCATTTCCAGGTCTGGGCCACTTCAGAGGGGGTTGGGCCCTACTACCACAGTCAGTACCAGGTAACGGATCGTTCTCAGGTGTTCACAGCGGCTCGAGCGATGTGCGGACTCCTTTACGCCATGTCGTACAAGACAATCATGGATTTTTGTCCTTTCCTTGGAGGGGCCGGTAGAGGCATGGGTGCTAACCCACATCGGGGCTGGGAGCTGGCATTGTCCCTACTTGCTACAAAGACGCACGCCACCCACGCGGCTCACATCCGCGCCTTCCATTCCCTTCGTCACGGACCTAACGAGCCCATAGCCAATTACCGGCGGCGTGGCATGCGCATCTACACACGCCTTGGGATGTTAGGAGGTACACAGCTGTGGGCGCTTTGCACGCTCATGATTGGAGTCCGTCTTCAGTATGCTGCCACATTCTCGGGGTACAGCGACGTTGTCCTCGAGCCCTTCTTCACTTCCCTTCAGCTTCTTCCTTGGGCGCATCAGCTTTTCCTCCAGGTGACTTCCGCCCGTGAGGCAACCGTCGCCCATCAGGAGAGTTCACTTGCTGCACCGGTCATCGCGTCACCTCCGACGCCTCTCTCGCCTTTCACTTCTCCATCCTCGGGCATGCCCTCCTCTTCCTCTTACAACCCGGCTATCCTGACTCTGACGCTGGGTTTTGTAGCAGAAGCATAGGGGAAGAATGGCAAAAAAAACGTGGCTCGGGCCAGCAGCAGTCACAGTAGCAACAATCAGCAGGCGGTAGCAGTGGACGTACCTTTCACGACTACAACTGTGGAGGCGCTCATCGCTACGCTGGGTGCCAATAGCCGCTCGATTCTACGTGGATCACTCGCGGTCTTTAGGTTGCACACACACAGCGGTGTGCGTCGAGGAGCACAACCTCTGGTTGCACGTCGACCACGACCGCAGCAGTTCCCGCTTCCCCACCTACGAGCAGCGGATACCCGGACCCATGTGACCGCACCATCGCCAAGCTCTGACGGCTCCTAGTACTTCGTTCTCAGGGAGGTGCCAGTGTGTTGTTAAGCCGGGTGGTTCAGAGACTGTTTGTTTGTCTGTTCTTGTATCTCGTGATGACTTGTGTGGGGGAGCACAACTGGCATGTGATGATGATGGACTTGATAGTACAGACTAGATTTCTTTGTCTCATTTGTGTGCCCTTTGTCGTTCCCCCTCATCTGTTGCCGAGCACCCATCTGCAGCCGAGTGTTCATTGCCCGCTGCACGTCCTCCAGTCGTGATTCGGGTGGTAGTAGGATCATCGATTCTGGTGCCACTCACCACATGACCTGTCACTGGAGTGACTTTGTTTTCCTCGGTCCTGTGGCGTCTATTCGTTCTGTTCGCATAGATTCTGGTAATTCCTTGCCAGTCAAGGGTGTTGGGGTTGTATGCTTCGATGGTCCGTCTGGCCCCTTGTATCTTTCCAACGTGCTTTTTGTGCACGACCTTGAGCTTAGCTTGCTCTCTATGCATGCCTGCACTTTGATGGGACTCTCTGTGGAGTACACTGTAGACTCCGCAATAGTGACCGCTCTTGATACTCGCACTGCTGTTCTTTGTGCCTTTGTTGTGGATGATCTGTATCGTATTCCTCGGATCCCTTCTTCTCCTTGCTCTGTTTCCCCACCTGCTCGTGTGTTTGTCACTGGTGTCCTGTCTGCTGAGCACCAACGCTTGCTGCATCGACGCCAGTGTCATGTGGGCTCTGACACTATGTCGAAGCTCATTAGGACACAGCTTGCACTTGGTCTTGACGCGGCCTCTTTCGAGAAGCTGCCGAAGACCGAATGTCTATTCTGGGCTGAGGGTAAGATGCATTGCTGTACCTACCCTGACTCCCATCCTCAAGCCCTTCGTCCTCTCGAGCTGGTCCATTTGGACTTTCTTGGTCCTCTCCCTGTCAAGTCTTTGTCTGATCGGGGCCGATACGTCCTGACCCTGACCGATGACTTCACCCGGATGCGATGGGTCTACAACCTACGCCAGAAGAGTGATGTCGCTCTCGCGGTTCAAACCTGGCCAGTGATGGCTGAGCGTCAGTCGCACCACTCGCTGCATATCTTCCGCTCGGATCGCGACAGCAAGATCCTTGGCGAGATGGAAAGTTTCTTTGCTGAGCGCGGGGTTTTTCACATGGTCTCTGATCCTGCCACTCCTCAGTAGAATAGTGTCTCTGAGCGCTAGAACCACACCATGGAGCATGCGGTTCGTGCTATGTGGTCTGAGTGCAGTCTCCCGGAATCCTTTGCCTTTGAAGGATTCACCTACATGACGTGGGTCTGGAACCGCCTCCCGCACGGTCCTCTTCCGGACCACGTTACACCGTATGAGATTTGGTTTGGCCACCGTGCCGATCTGCGTCTTGATCATGTCTGGGGCTCAATGGCTTCTGTGTGGTACACTGAGGATCAAGAGGGGTCCAAGGTCTCTCCATAGGGTCGCTTGTATGTATTCGTTGGAATCTCCTTGCGATCGAAGGCTTGGAGTTTTTGGGACCCCGCCCGTTGTCGCATTGCTGAGTCCCGTTACGAGCTCTTGTTTCAGTCTCTCACCTACCGCGACCTGTCCTAGAGTGTGTCAATGTCTGTCACATACGTTCCTATGTGTGAGGCTTCTCGATGGATAGGGGAGTCTAAGCCTACGAGCACCTCTCGTCTGGCTGATGTATCCGTTCGAGCCCCCTCCACTTCTCGGTCTCTAGCTCTTGATGACCCAGCGATAATCGCTATCGGCCCAGAGACCTCTCCCATCCAGCCTGTCTCTTCCCCTATGCCCTTGAGCCCCACAGACACCCATGATACTGTCCCTCTGTCCACCGATACTCTTGTCTCTATGGGTGGTCGTGCTGCCACACCCAGTCTTGCATCTCCCATCAGTTAACCAGCCTCTGATCCCACTGCATCACCTGCCTCTGTTTCTCAGTCCTCACCGGATGTGGTCGTGCCTGTCTCTGAGCCTGTAGTGAGCCCTTTGAGCCCTGGCTACTCGCGTGAGCCCGGTAATTATCTTCGACCGTTGGGATCCGGAGTCCAACGAGTGTTAGGTCCCGCAACCAGGTGCTTCACTCGTAGCGTTGTGAGTGGCGATCCCGGCACAAAGGCCCTCGGCCTGAGTGTCCATATCGATCACACAAAGGTACATCCAGCATGTCCGGTAGGGCACGATCTGGTCACTCACAAGTTTTGTACCGCTTGTGATGCAACAACTGACCCTTTGGTCGTCAGGCCCAGTTCTGAGGCATGCGCACTCGCCACTCATAGCTCTCCCTCGTTGGCGCCTGATCCAGGCACACTGAGAGACACCCTCTCATCAGAGGATGCCGACGCGTGGTGTGCTGCTTGTGAGGATGAGCTTCGTGCCATGTATGAGCACGGAGTTTATGAGCTAGTCAACCTTCCACATGGGAGGAAGGCTATTCAGGTCAAGTGGGACTTTCACAAGAAGGTGAAGCCGGATGGCTCACTAGAATGCCACAAGGTTTGCTTGGTCATCAAGGGGTACTCTCAGATCAAAGACGTTGATTACAGTGACACCTTTACCCTGCTTGGCCGCATGACCTCAGCTCGCGCTCTGTTTGGCGTGGTGGCTTAGCATGACTAGGAACTGCACCAGATGGATGTGAACAATACGTTCCTCCATGGCTCTCTGGATGAGGAGATTCACATGGCCCAGCCACCAGGCTTTGAGGATGGTAACAAGGTCTAGTGCTTGCGCAATTCCCTATACAGAATCAAACAGTCTCCTGGGTGCAGGAACCAGGAGATCACAGACACTCTAACTCATACGCGATATGTACAGAGCGAGGCAGATCCCTTTCTTTTCATGTGACAGGCGCCTGAGCAATTCACCGCCATCCTGGTCTATGTGGACGACTTCCTGATTGTGTCTCCCTCCATTGTTCCCGTGAAGGAGGCCAAGGCGCTCCACTAAACTGCCTATAGGATGAAGGACCTTGGTCCGACAGCAGTGTTTCCAGGCATGGAGATCATATGAGACCGCAGACGTCAGACGCTTCTGTTGCACCAGGCTCGACACGCACACATTGTGGGGGAGCGCATCAGCGATCTCCTTAGTGTAGTGCCCACGGCCTCCACACCTCTCACACTTGATGGGAAGGACGCCCTGAAGGTGGACGATCCCACACAGCTGGGGGAGGCAGTGTATGTGACCTTGTACCTTCGCCTCATCAGATCTCTGATGTACCTGGCCACTACCATACGCCCTCATAACGCTTTTTCCGTCAACCTACTTACACTGTTTTTGCAGGTTCCACATGCTAGAGCCCTCCAAGCAACTGTGCAAGTAATGCGGTATGTGGTTTGCACGGCGTACCTTGCACTCAGCTTTCACTGGTAGTGCTCAGTGGTTCTTGACGGCTACATCGACAGCGCCTGGGCCTGGAGTTTACATGGACGCAGTCGCACCAGTTACGTGTTTCTGCTCGGTGGTATCGCTATTTCCTGGTGCAGCGGGTAGCAGGGCTGCATGAAACTTAGCTTGTTGGAGGCAGAGTATGTTGCTCTGGTTGCAGGGGTTGTTGAGGTAGTGTGGCTGCAACGCCTGTTCCTTCAACTGGGTCAGTCGATTCCCGCCATTGTCCTTCATTGTGACAACCAGAGTGCTCTTGCCGGTGTGGAGAACTCTGGTGTCTTTTATGCTCGCACAAAGGACATTGCGGTTAAGCATCACTTTGTGCATGATCTATTGGAGGGACACGTGATCTCTGTCATATGGGTCGGCACTGACATGCAGCGTGTTGATTTCTTGACGAAGGGACTGGCGTGCGGGAAGTTTCTGGTGGCCATTCGTTCTGTTGGGCTTCCCCCCTTGCTTGAGAGTGGTTGATTGTGGGGTGTGTATGTGCCTGTGTCACGACTGTTTTTGTACTCATTGTTGCACTCATTTCAGCGCTCCACGTGTATGGACATGCGTACCATCGGGTCATGGGGAGTGTTGTGATTTGTGACAATCCTGTCGACCTCTACAGTTTATTGTGACCACTCGGCCATGTCCATGCTTATGCAGATCCCTGATGTGGACCCAGGTAGCACCGGGGCATCGTTTTGTGCTGGACTACCTGCTCGGAGCTGATCGACGGTTGCCCCAGAGTCCTGGATGCTGTCTGGGATCTTCTACAGGTTTTCTACAGCTTGCAGGATTTCATTGGTGGACAGGCCGTGGGCCCGATTTACATGTTTTTGCATTGTGGACACACAATGCAAATACATGCATGTCGGATGCTTGTATGTGACCAGTCAAAGGGTCTGGCTTGAGATTCTGTACGTGTAGGTTCAGACGGCGTAGCGTTCTGACATGTCTACGCTGAGTTACGGCCAGATAAATTGTTTTGGGCTGGTTNAGTCCTGGATGCTGTCTGGGATCTTCTACAGGTTTTCTACAGCTTGCAGGATTTCATTGGTGGACAGGCCGTGGGCCCGATTTACATGTTTTTGCATTGTGGACACACAATGCAAATACATGCATGTCGGATGCTTGTATGTGACCAGTCAAAGGGTCTGGCTTGAGATTCTGTACGTGTAGGTTCAGACGGCGTAGCGTTCTGACATGTCTACGCTGAGTTACGGCCAGATAAATTGTTTTGGGCTGGTTTTAGGACAGACCTTGCACTGCCGCGTGCGACACCTGCCGTGCGCCGCGGTAGGTACTTATGCCATGGACCTGTCATTTGTCATCTCTCTCTATAAATGCTATTGAAGCATTGGGACACTTTGCCTTGTGTCGCCTAGCCAGACCCTTGCTGTTGTGTGCACGACTTGTGACTGTCGTCACCGTCTAACCAGGCACTAACACCTAGTCAGCGGCGGTATCGCTAGGAAGCTTCCATGCATTTTCTCAGCCTGCAGCCACACGCTCATGCACAGAATGAAGCTCCACATTGATATGCTTTGTGCGAGTGTGATGCATGCCATCATGTTCAACAATAGCCTTTGTGCAATGGTTGTCGTAGTGCAAGGTGATGCAGCGAATGGGAACACACAATTGCTGTAAGAAATGACACAACCAGACACTCTCACAGGTTTGAGCACCAAGAGCAACACACTCTGCCTCACTAGAGCTGCATATAACACAATCCTGCTTGACACTCTTCCAAGGGATCTCAGTCCCACCAACAAGAAAGACGTAGCCAGTGTGACTGTGTGCATCCGTGTCATGCACAATCACTGTCAGTGTACCCATCAATGACTACTAATGGTTGCGCCCGGTAACAGAGGCCAACTCGGGCATTGGAGAGCGCATACCGCACAACATGCAGTACGGCCTCCATGTGGCATGCTCGTAGAGACTGTGAGAACTGAGCAAGGAAGTTCACATCAAAGGCTACGTCTGCTCTCGTGGTGGTGGCCATGTACATGAGAGACCTGGTCACATCCACCGGCTCCCCCAGCTTTGACCCGTCCATTGTTTTCAACAACCTCTGCCCGGCGGGCGTCATCGGTGTTGAGGTAGTGGGGACAGAGTCAAGGAGGAAAAGCGCTCCCCCACGCTCCTGACGTACGCGACCTGGTGGATGCGGAGAACACGACGAGCCCGGTCACCCTCAAGCTCCGTGCCAAGAAACACACAAGCTGGACCTAAGCCTTTCATCTTGTACGTGGCCTGCTGTAGGGACTTCACGGTTGACATTGCTTCGCAACTCGGGGACGCAATAAGTAGGTCATCCAAATACACAAGGATGGCGGCAAAGGGTGCAGACCGTGGAGTGACAAAGAGGGAGGGATCCACCGTACTATGACGATATCCCCTTTTCTCCACAGTGGAGGTGATCTCTTGGTTCCAATACCATGGTGACTACTTGAGACCATAGAGGGCCTTTCACAGTCTCCAAACTCAATTGATGACGTTAGAGAACCCTAGAGGCTGCACCATGTAAATCTCCTTTTCTAGCCGACCGTGCATAAAGACATTGTTTACATCCATCTGCTTGAGCTCCTAGTCATGCTATGCGACAAGGCTCCGAAAGGCTCGATTTGTGGTGTAGCGTCCGACGGGAGCAAATGTCTCGTCAAAGTCACCGCCTAGGACTTGAGAAAACCCCTTAGCTGTAAGTCGTGCCTTGTACTTGTCGAGCTCACCATTGGGCTTGCACTTACGATGAAAGAACCATCATGCATCAATCACCTAACATCCTCGTGGGAGATCGACCAGCTCGTATACGGCGTGGTCATCCAGGGAGCTCAGCTCTTCCTGCAAGGCAGTCTCCCATTGCTGGGAGTCGGACGCTGCCCGTGCTTGTCGAACTGTGGTCAGATCAGGCAATGGCAGCATGGCGGCTGTGAGCGCATGCTCGTGCTCGGACATGAGAAGTGCGTATCCAAGGAAAGAGCTAGGGTGAACAAACCCTGCGGCTAGGCCCAGAGCGTCCATACTAGTCGACACGATTGCGGACTCTCCAGACGAGGCCTGTGAAGGTTGGACAGAGGACGGTGCAGTACTGGAGGAGCGAGAAGGAAGCGTGTACAGGCGTCCGCTGTGAACAAAGGGTTCCATGGATGCAGGACTGAGAGGAGCACTGGGTGGACTGGGCACAACGTGAGTGAGCGGACTCGATGGGGACGCAACAGAGTGTGCGGGAGAGACGACTACAGATGGGGCAGGTGAGGACACCAAAGGGGATGACGGAGCTCCAAGCGAGCTAGACGACACCGACGGGGGGACTTCAGAGGGTGGCGGAGTCATAGTGCGGACGATGGAGAATGCTCCAAGGGTAAAGGCTGATGAGACGGGACATCAGCAGGGACTGTTGGGGCAGATGGGACTGCGGGGCCGACCCCCCCCCCTCCCCCCGCAACAGAGAGCGGTAGTAGGGAGGTAGCGAACAACTGACGATTAAGGTCACGGAGAAACACAAACTCAAAGAACGGGACATCATGAGACTCAATGACGCGCTGGCGCTCTGGGTCCCAGATATGCCAGGCCTTGGATTGGGAGGAGATACCCAAGATGGGACAGAGAACCCCACGTAGGGAGATTTTCTCGTCGCGGAGGTACTCGGGGAGCTAGATAGACGTAATGCTACCCCAGACATGAGCCAGACGGAGATTAGCACGAGAGTTGTACTAACGCTCAAAGTGGATAACGGTGCGGGGAAGAGGATTGTGAGGTACGTAATTCCAACCCCAGGTCATATAGCTCATGGCCTCAAAGGCAAAAAGAGGGGAGAGCCCAGGGTGCAAACGCCACCGGCCAGAGTCCTCCAGCGCTCAGAGACACTGTTTTGCTGAGGTATGTAGGGAGCCGAGGTTTCCAAACACACCCCTTGGGACTCAAGGAACCGGGCGGTGGTTCCAAGGAACTCACCGCCGTGATCACTGCGAAAGACGCGTAGGGGGCACTAAAATGCATATTTTGCCTAAACAAGCCATGATACGATGACTGAAGCAACATCACTCTTCTGATGAAGAGCGATGATCCACCAAAAACGGGAAAAGTCATCAGCAAGACACAGAACGTAGCACCCGACCCCCCCAAGAAATTCATGGGGAAGAGGACTCATGACATCGGCATGAACAAGGTCAAAAGGGTGAGTGGACTGGGAGTCAGAAGAAGCAAAGGGAGGACAATGCATTTTGCTCTGGGCAGATTCCATGCAATCAGAGGGATAGGGTGCAGGAAAAGTGGACGAGAATAAGCCAATGGTGGGCTGAAGCCAGAGCATGCTAGTGATAGCATCAGTGTGCACATGGCCAAGACGGTGATGTAAGAGTTGGATATCAGCAGGAGAAACGGAAGGCGTGACGTCAGCACGAGACAAGCCAACAGCTCGCGCAGAGGGAGCATGAAGAAGGACACGGTACAACTTGTCACACTTGACTCCCCGCAAGACGACGTGACCAGAGGAGTGAAGAAGGACAGTGCCTATGCCTTGACTGGCTGAGAAATCCATGCCCTGATTGTCAAGGGACAACGCTGACAGCAGGTTGAACTCCAAAGAAGGAACAAACAAAACGTCAATAGAAACAGTACGCGACTGGGACTTTCAAAACATACAACACCAACGCCTTGGACAGGAAGTAACTGGCCTGAACCAGTGCGCACAAAGCGAACAAAGGCAACATCACCCGACGAGACAAAGGCACACCAAACAGAGGTCATGCGATGGGTGGCTCCGGAGTTGAGGACCCAGAAGCCACTGGAGACACGGACATGCGGAAGGACGCCACAGGTGGCGACAGTGCCGACAGAGGACGGGGATGAGGCAAAAATAGCAAGACAACGAGGGAGAACGAGAGAGTGCCAGTGCTCGACCCACGGAACAGATGCGGAAGGCAACCCAAGGACGTGATCGGGGGGGTCCCCATGGAGGACACTGTCAGTCTGGCAGGCAAGACCTCCAAAAAACGAAGACACACTCTCACCTTCCTGGTCGTGAAGGCGAAGACGCTGGAGGAGAGATTGCTCCAGCTGGCGCTCGTCCTTGATAGACCATGCAGAAGATGCAGTAGGCGCGCTCAAAGGAGGAGCAAACCACAGACGGCTGTAGGCCAAGGAAGGTGGGCCCAAAAAGGCGGGAGCTCCACAAGATGGCAGCCAGCCCCAAGGATAGAGCGCCGGTGACATGGCGGTGGAGTAGGCCTGAGCTGAGGAGGAACTAACAGACGAGGTAAAGCTGGAGCTGGGGCTGAGAGTGGAAGAAGAAGAGGACCCGCTGGTGCGGGCCCAATGAGCACGCATGGCACGCGTGAGGTGGACATTGTGAGGGGGCATAGGGCACTTGCAGGCAGAATGCTCAGAGGAGCCACAGTTCTAGCACACCACCTCACCAAGAACACGAGGCAACACAGCGGGTTTTCCCCTCTCCTTGCCTTGCCCACAACCGTGGCCACGCCCACGGCCCTGGAAGGCAAGAGCCGCTGCCGTAGAGGTAGAAGAGCGAGAAGAAGAGGATGGAGACGAGGCTGATGCAGCAGCATAGCAAGGGGAGGAGGTAGTAGTGGAGACGGCAGCCACCCCTACAACTGTAGTGCGATGAAGGCGCATGTTTTGGAGGCTCTTCCACCAGGTTGCAACCTGTTTGGAGACGAAGTCCCAGAGGTCATCAACGTCAGGAGGGGACTTGGGTGGAACAAGCTGGGAGGCAAGACACTGCAGCTCATCAGCTTTGACATCACCAAGAAGGTCGGACAACTCGGAGATTAGCCTGTTGACCATGGTGAGCACCGCTGCCAGCTGGCTTGGCGCGGCATCGCCAAGCTCGCAAAGCAGCTTGAGCTCGCGCGCCCAATAGGCGTCAGCCGACTCGTCCGGATGCATTGAAAGCGTGTTGAACTGAACGATGAGGCTTTGAGCTGCCTGACCTGTGACCGTCGTGCGCCGACGACGCATGGTGTATGCACCAACTGGGTCAGCCAGACGCTGAATAGCGGGGTCAACATTGTAAGTGCCAACATCGACGACGAGTGTTTCAGGGACAGCGACAATGAGGTCGCGGACAGTGCGAGCAAACTTGTCAGCGTCAGGCGTGAAGGACGGTGTGGCAGGGAAATATTATGCCCACAGACGTTCTCCCTGAGCCCATGCAGAAATCCGGGTCTCCCAGGATGAGAAGGCAAGTCTAGTGGACAGCACTGGAGGTTGGGACAAAAAGTCACACTGGCGGGAGACTACGGCAGGAGTGACAGTAGATGGGATGACAGCGGGGTTTGCGGCATTAGGGTTAGCAATAGGTGGGGTGGAAGAGACACCGGCACCAGTGCCAACAGAGGAGCCAGCTGGTAAGACGGAGTCAGCAGGCAGCTGCTTGAGCACAATTGCAGCTACCTCATCTGCAAAGGCGGCGAAATTGTCATTGGTGACTTTGAGACGATCTTCAGCCTCATGCTGAGCCTTGCGAGCGAGGGTCAGCTGGCGCCCAAAGTCTGCTATGACCGGCTCATCATCACCAGGCATGGTGACGGCTGATGGGCGCTGCCGAGAAAATTTTTGCAGAGTTTCCCCCGCCCTAGCGGGTGTGGGAAAACTGGGAATGCCTTAGGCACGCTGGATATGTGCTGTAGGACAGCCCGACTAAAGTCACGCAGACAAGCAACCAAAAAAAAAAAGGCAGAGGGCAGGAAAGGGAGATGCAGACTAGGAGATCTCACGAGGTGTGTGAGGGGCTGTGCAAAAGGGCAAGGATAGGCAGGACAATGGAAGCAGGTACAATGGAGAGCTCAAAGATGCAAGACGCAACCGACACAACCAGTTCAAGGATGACTATGGTGAAGGCGGCGACAACGGTGGGAAGGACCGCCACTGTAGTGACGACCACTGTGACGAGGGTGCAAATGCGGATCCTGCTACAGTGACGGCGGTGGAATTGGGAATGGCTAAAGCTACAAAAGACACAAAAGAGGTTGCAAACGCTGTTGCAGATGCCACAACTGATGCGGCTGCCGCCAGCTGTGTCCCAAAGTTGACAGCTACTGCCACCACTGGTCCAGCTACAACAGCCGCCTCAGTGTAGGACTAAGTGGCACGACCAGCAGATATTGATGCAGGGGTACGTGTTGCTCGAGCTGTGATAGCAAAGGTGGCAGCAGCTACACTTGTTGCATCTATCACGGTGAATGCGGCCCACATAAAGTTGCATGTAAGCTCTATTGCGTCCTGACGCCAAGTTGAGTGTGCGATTGCTTAACCCCCCTAGAGTCGCCAAGGGATGGAGGGCTTACCAGGCTTTGTCGCGTAGTGAATGGCCATGGCGAAGGCTGACACACCAGTCACTCCTTGTGGTGCTCGCCACGTGATGCTGCACCCGGCACGTCAAGGGAAGCCAGCTAGAAATGCACCACCGCGGTGGTGCGTGCGCGACAACCACCACCACTGCTACTGAGTGGGTGTTACTAGGCAACCGCCATCACCATTGCTGTAGCGTGCAATTTCCTGCTGTCGCACGGCCGTGGTTATGGTTGACGATGCCGCTGCTACTGTGTGCAACAACATGGAAGCACCGCCACCACCGCCGCTGCATTGTGCGTATCAGTGTAGCTACAGGGATGCTTGAGGCACTACTACTGTTGTTGCACTGCTGCTGCTGTTGTTGCTATTGTTGTTGCACTAATGGAAGCACTGCTATTGTTGCTGCACCGCTCCGGTACTACTGATGTGATGCTGCTTGCGGCTAGCACTGCTTGCTCTTGCTGCTGTAGTTGCCAACACCGGTGTTGTTGCTACTACAAGATACCAATGCTTCTGCTGCTACGTGAAGGAATGGGGCACGATGCTGTTGCTGTTGCTTCAAGGCGCTGATGCTGTTGCTTCAAGGCGCTCATGTTGCTCTTGCTACGCGAGGGAGTGTGGCATGATAGTGTGCGTGTTGCTCCTGCAATGCTTCAAGGCGCCAATGCTGTGGCACTGGGCTTCTGCTACTAGCACGAGGCTGTTGCTGCTACTTCAAGGCGCCAATGCTGCTTGCTACTGCTTAGGCCGTCGGTTGAGGGCGGATCTGGAGTCCACTGCAGCCCGAGCCTATGCAAGCAGGGCTGTAGAGGTGCAGTCCGTGGGTGGCATTTCACTAAGCACGGGGGTCCACCGTGCGTGGGTGGAACTCCTCTAAGCATGATGGTCCACCGTGCGTGGGTGACACTCTGCTGAGCACGACGGTTCTCTGTGCATGGGTGGAACTATGCTAAGCACGATGATCCACGTGCGTTTCTCTGTGGGGTCCTTCGTAGATGTGAGGATCCCTCCTAGTGTTTGAGCGGGGTTGGCATGCAGCGACGAGAGGGCCGGCGTGCGGCGGCGAGAGGGCCTGGTGCAAAATCATCCCGGATTCAAGGAGCAGCGCTTCAATGCACCGTTTGTCTTCCACGCTGCTCTAACACCAGTAGGCTACTGTGCCATACAAGCAAGCAACAGCTAGGCTAGTGCAAGGTAGACACCATGCAAGGGTTGGCGAAAGCCATGGAGGTGTTTGCGTGGAAGTGAGACCGATAGAACACACAAATGCAAGACACAAGCGACGAGGTGATATCCATAGGGTGAGAGGAGGCAAGCAAAAGAGCAGCGAGCTCGATCTCACTCACCACTCTCCAAGTTTGGTGACTCAAACCAAACTTCCCACTGCAAAGTTGCAGCCTGTCAACTAGGTCAATGGAGAGGAAACCTGCCGAATAACAGGCTAGAGAGTGATCCCGATATAAATGTGCTTCCATGCATGCACGCCAACCGGAGGCACGTGAGACTTGTGCAGATGTCTGGCCATGAGGCTCGCTGTATAGACATGCCACCACCACATAGCAGCCAGTAGGAGTTGCCTC
>SZWC01022771.1:8985-42116 GCA_023375785.1 Penium margaritaceum
GTTGCGGGGTGGTGCGAACTGGTTGCGGAGAGGTGCAATATGGTTTTGGAGTGGTGCGAACTGGTTGCAGAGCCGTGCGAACTGATTGCAGAGTGGTGCGTAATGGCTGCAGAGTGGTGCGAACTGGTTGCAGAGCGGCGCAAACTGGTAGCGGAGTGGTGCAAACTGGTTGCGGAGTGTTGCAAACTGGTTGCGGAGTGATGCGAATTGGTTGTGGAGTGGTGCGAACTGGTTGCGCAGTGGTGCGAACTGGTTGCCGAGTGGTGGGAACTTGTTGCAGAGTGGTGCGAAATGGTTGCCGAGTGGTGCGAACTGGTTGCGGAGTGGTGGGAACTGGTTGCGAAGTGGTGCAAACTTGTTGCGGAGTGGTGCAAACTGGTTTCGGAGTGGTGCGAACTGGTTGCCGAGTGGTGGGAACTGGTCGCGGGGTGGTGCGAACTGGTTGAGGAGTGGTGTGAACAGGTTGCAGAGTGGTGCGGACTGGTTGCGAGTGGTGTGAACTAGTTGCGGAGTGGTGCGAACTGGTTGCAGAGTGGTGCGAACTGGTTGTGGATAGGTGCAAACTGGTTGCAGAGTGGTGCGAACTGGTTGCGGAGTGGTACGAACAGGTTGCGGAGTGGTGTGAACTGGTTGCCGAGTGGTGCGAACTGGTTGCGGACTGGTGCGAACTGGTTGCGTAGTGGTGCAAACCGATTGCGGAGTGGTGCAAACCGGTTGCGGAGAGGTGCAAACTGGTTGCGCAGTGGTGCGAACTGGTTGCTGAGTGGTGCGAACTGGTTACGAGTGGTGCAAACTGGTTGAAGAGTGGTGCGAACTGGTTGTGGAGTGGTGCAAACTGGTTGCGGAGTGGTGCAAGCTGGTTGCGGAGTGGTGCGAACTGGTTGGTGAGAGGTGTGAACTGGTTGCGGAGTGGTGCGAACTGCTTGGGGAGTGGTGCAAACGGGTTGCAAAGTGGTGCCAGCTGGTTGCGGGGTGGTGCGAACTCGTTGCGGAGTGGTGCGAACTGGTTGCGGAGTGGTGCAAACTTGTTTTGGAGTGGTGCGAACTGGTTGGGGAGTGGTGCAATCTGGTTGCAGAGTGGTGCGAACTGGTTGCGGAGTCGTGCGAACTGGTTGCGGAGTGGTGCCAACTGGTTGCGGAGTGGTGCAAACTGGGTTGTGGAGTGGTGTGAACTGGTTGAAGAGTGGTGCGAACTGGTTGCGAAGTGGTGCAAACGGGTTGCGGAGTGGTGTGAACTGGTTGCGCAGTGGTGCGAACTGGTTGCGGAGTGGCGCAAACTGGTTGCGGAGGGGTGCGAACTGGTTGGGGAGGGGTGCAATCTGGTTGCAGAGTGGTGCGAACTGGGTGCGGAGTGGTGGGAACTTGTTGCGGAGTGGTGCGAACTGGTTGCGAAGTGGTGCAAACGGGTTGCGGAGTGGTGTGAACTGGTTGCGCAGTGGTGCGAACTGGTTGCGGAGTGGCGCAAACTGGTTGCGGAGGGGTGCGAACTGGTTGGGGAGGGGTGCAATCTGGTTGCAGAGTGGTGCGAACTGGGTGCGGAGTGGTGGGAACTTGTTGCGGAGTGGTGCGAACTGGTTGCGAAGTGGTGCAAACGGGTTGCGGAGTGGTGTGAACTGGTTGCGCAGTGGTGCGAACTGGTTGCGGAGTGGCGCAAACTGGTTGCGGAGGGGTGCGAACTGGTTGGGGAGGGGTGCAATCTGGTTGCAGAGTGGTGCGAACTGGTTGCAGAGCGGCGCAAACTGGTAGCGGAGTGGTGCAAACTGGTTGTGGAGTGTTGCGAACGGGTTGCGGAGTGGTGCGAACTGATTGTGGAGTGGTGCGAACTGGTTGCCCACTGGTGCGAACTGGTTGCGGAGTGGTGGGAACTTGTTGCGGAGTGGTGCGAACTGGTTGCCGAGTGGTGCGAACTGGTTGCGGAGTGGTGGGAACTGGTTGCGAAGTGGTGCAAACTGGTTGCGGAGTGGTGCAAACTGGTTTCGGAGTGGTGTGAACTGGTTGCCGAGTGGTGGGAACTGGTTGAGGAGTGGTGTGAACTGGTTGCGGAGTGGTGCGGACTGGTTGTGAGTGGTGCGAACTGGTTTCAGAGTGGTGCGAAATGGTTGTGGAGAGGTGCAAACTGGTTGTAGAGTGGTGCGAACTGGTTGCGGATTGGTGCGAACTGGTTGCGGAGTGGTGCGAATTGGTTGCGGGGTGGTGCTAACTTGTTGTGGAGTGGTGCGATCTGGTTGCCTATTGGTGCGAATTGGTTGCGGAGTGGTGCGAACTGGTTGCGGAGTGGTGCAAACTGGTTCCGGAGTGGTGCGAACTGGTTGCGGGGTGGTGCTAACTTGTTGTGGAGTGGTGCGATCTGGTTGCCTATTGGTGCGAATTGGTTGCGGAGTGGTGCGAACTGGTTGCGGAGTGGTGCAAACTGGTTCCGGAGTGGTGCGAACTGGTTGCGGAGTGGTGCAAACTGGTTGAGGAGTGGTGCGAACTGGTTGAGGAGTGGTGCAAAGTGGTTGCAGAGTGGTGTAAATGGGTTGCCGAGTGGTCCGAACCGGTTGAGGAGTGGTGCGAGCTGGTTGCAGGGTGTTGGGAACTGGTTGCAGAGTGGTGCGAACTTGTTGCGGAGTGGTACAAACTAGTTGCGTATTGGTCCAAACTGGTTGCGGAGTGGTGCGAACTGGTTGCAGAGTGCTGGGAACTGGTTGTGGAGTCGTGCAAACTTGTTGCGGAGTGGTGCAAACTGGTTGCGGAGTGGTGCGAACCGGATGCGGAATGGTGGGAATTTGTTGCAAAGTGGTGCGAACTTGTTGCGGAGTGGTGCGAAATGGTTGCGGAGTGGTGTGAACTGGTTGCGGAGTTGTGCGAACGTTTTGCGGAGTGGTGCAAACTGGCTGAGGAGTGGTGCAAACTGGCTGAGGAGTGGTGCGAAGTGGTTGCGGAGTGGTGTGAAAGGGTTGCTGACTGTTGCAAACCGGTTGAGGAGTGGTGCGAGCTGGTTACCAAGTGGTGGGAACTGGTTGCGAAGTGGTGCAAACTGGTTGCGGATTCGTGCGAACTGGTTGCGGAGTGGTGCGAACTGGTTTTGGAGTGGTGCGAACTGGTTGCGGAGTGGTGCGAACTGGTTGCGGAGTGGTGCAAGCTGGTTGCGGAGTGGTATGAACTGGTTGTGGAGTGGTGCAAACTGGTTGCGGAGTGGTGCGAACTGGTTGCGGAGTGGTGCAAGCTGGTTGCGGAGTGGTATGAACTGGTTGTGGAGTGGTGCAAACTGGTTGCGAAGTGGTGCAAACTGGTTGCGGAGAGGTGCCTACTGGTTGCGGAGTGGTGCGAACTGGTTGCAGAGTGGTGCGAACTGGTTGCACAGTGGTGCGAACTGGTTTCAGAGTGGAGCAAACTGGCTGCGGAGTCGTACGAAATGGTTTCAGAGTGGTGCAAACTGGTTGCAGAGTTGTGCGAACTGGTTGCGAAGTGGTGCAAACGGGTTGCGGAGTGGTGCAAACTGGTTGCAAAGTGGTGCAAACTGGTTGCGGAGTGGTGCGAACTGGTTGCGGAGTGGTGCGAATAGGTTGCGGAGTGGTGAAACTAGTTGCGCAGTGGTGCAAACTGGTTGCGGAGTGGTGCAAACTGATTGCGGAGTGGTGCGAATTGGTTGCGGAATGGTGCGAACAGGTTGAGGAGTGGTGCGAACTAGTTGCGGGGTGGTGCGAACTGGTTGCGGACTGGTGTGAACTGGTTGCAGAGTGGTGCGAACTGGTTGCGGAGTGGTGCCAACTGGTTGCGGAGTGGTGCGAACTGCTTGCGGAGTGATGCGAACTGGCTGCGGAGTGGTGCGAACTGGTTGCGGAGTGGTGCAACATGGTTGCGGAGTGGTGCGAACTGGTTTTGGAGTGGTGCGAACTGGTTGCGGAGTGGTGCGACCTGGTTGCGGAGTGGTGCAAACAGGTTGGGGAGTGGTGCGAACTGGCTGATGAGTCTTGCAAACTGGTTACGGAGTGGTGCGAACTGGTTGCGGAGTGGTGCGACCTGGTTGCGGAGTGGTGCAAACAGGTTGGGGAGTGGTGCGAACTGGCTGATGAGTCTTGCAAACTGGTTACGGAGTGGTGCGAACTGGTTGCGGAGTGGTGCGACCTGGTTGCGGAGTGGTGCAAACAGGTTGGGGAGTGGTGCGAACTGGCTGATGAGTCTTGCAAACTGGTTACGGAGTGGTGCGAACTGGTTGCGGAGTGGTGCGACCTGGTTGCGGAGTGGTGCAAACAGGTTGGGGAGTGGTGCGAACTGGCTGATGAGTCTTGCAAACTGGTTACGGAGTGGTGCGAACTGGTTGCGGAGTGGTGCGACCTGGTTGCGGAGTGGTGCAAACAGGTTGGGGAGTGGTGCGAACTGGCTGATGAGTCTTGCAAACTGGTTACGGAGTGGTGCGAACTGGTTGCGGAGTGGTGCGACCTGGTTGCGGAGTGGTGCAAACAGGTTGGGGAGTGGTGCGAACTGGCTGATGAGTCTTGCAAACTGGTTACGGAGTGGTGCGAACTGGTTGCGGAGTGGTGCGACCTGGTTGCGGAGTGGTGCAAACAGGTTGGGGAGTGGTGCGAACTGGCTGATGAGTCTTGCAAACTGGTTACGGAGTGGTGCGAACTGGTTGCGGAGTGGTGCGACCTGGTTGCGGAGTGGTGCAAACAGGTTGGGGAGTGGTGCGAACTGGCTGATGAGTCTTGCAAACTGGTTACGGAGTGGTGCGAACTGGTTGCGGAGTGGTGCGACCTGGTTGCGGAGTGGTGCAAACAGGTTGGGGAGTGGTGCGAACTGGCTGATGAGTCTTGCAAACTGGTTACGGAGTGGTGCGAACTGGTTGCGGAGTGGTGCGACCTGGTTGCGGAGTGGTGCAAACAGGTTGGGGAGTGGTGCGAACTGGCTGATGAGTCTTGCAAACTGGTTACGGAGTGGTGCGAACTGGTTGCGGAGTGGTGCGACCTGGTTGCGGAGTGGTGCAAACAGGTTGGGGAGTGGTGCGAACTGGCTGATGAGTCTTGCAAACTGGTTACGGAGTGGTGCGAACTGGTTGCGGAGTGGTGCGACCTGGTTGCGGAGTGGTGCAAACAGGTTGGGGAGTGGTGCGAACTGGCTGATGAGTCTTGCAAACTGGTTACGGAGTGGTGCGAACTGGTTGCGGAGTGGTGCGACCTGGTTGCGGAGTGGTGCAAACAGGTTGGGGAGTGGTGCGAACTGGCTGATGAGTCTTGCAAACTGGTTACGGAGTGGTGCGAACTGGTTGCGGAGTGGTGCGACCTGGTTGCGGAGTGGTGCAAACAGGTTGGGGAGTGGTGCGAACTGGCTGATGAGTCTTGCAAACTGGTTACGGAGTGGTGCGAACTGGTTGCGGAGTGGTGCGACCTGGTTGCGGAGTGGTGCAAACAGGTTGGGGAGTGGTGCGAACTGGCTGATGAGTCTTGCAAACTGGTTACGGAGTGGTGCGAACTGGTTGCGGAGTGGTGCGACCTGGTTGCGGAGTGGTGCAAACAGGTTGGGGAGTGGTGCGAACTGGCTGATGAGTCTTGCAAACTGGTTACGGAGTGGTGCGAACTGGTTGCGGAGTGGTGCGACCTGGTTGCGGAGTGGTGCAAACAGGTTGGGGAGTGGTGCGAACTGGCTGATGAGTCTTGCAAACTGGTTACGGAGTGGTGCGAACTGGTTGCGGAGTGGTGCGACCTGGTTGCGGAGTGGTGCAAACAGGTTGGGGAGTGGTGCGAACTGGCTGATGAGTCTTGCAAACTGGTTACGGAGTGGTGCGAACTGGTTGCGGAGTGGTGCGACCTGGTTGCGGAGTGGTGCAAACAGGTTGGGGAGTGGTGCGAACTGGCTGATGAGTCTTGCAAACTGGTTACGGAGTGGTGCGAACTGGTTGCGGAGTGGTGCGACCTGGTTGCGGAGTGGTGCAAACAGGTTGGGGAGTGGTGCGAACTGGCTGATGAGTCTTGCAAACTGGTTACGGAGTGGTGCGAACTGGTTGCGGAGTGGTGCGACCTGGTTGCGGAGTGGTGCAAACAGGTTGGGGAGTGGTGCGAACTGGCTGATGAGTCTTGCAAACTGGTTACGGAGTGGTGCGAACTGGTTGCGGAGTGGTGCGACCTGGTTGCGGAGTGGTGCAAACAGGTTGGGGAGTGGTGCGAACTGGCTGATGAGTCTTGCAAACTGGTTACGGAGTGGTGCGAACTGGTTGCGGAGTGGTGCGACCTGGTTGCGGAGTGGTGCAAACAGGTTGGGGAGTGGTGCGAACTGGCTGATGAGTCTTGCAAACTGGTTACGGAGTGGTGCGAACTGGTTGCGGAGTGGTGCGACCTGGTTGCGGAGTGGTGCAAACAGGTTGGGGAGTGGTGCGAACTGGCTGATGAGTCTTGCAAACTGGTTACGGAGTGGTGCGAACTGGTTGCGGAGTGGTGCGACCTGGTTGCGGAGTGGTGCAAACAGGTTGGGGAGTGGTGCGAACTGGCTGATGAGTCTTGCAAACTGGTTACGGAGTGGTGCGAACTGGTTGCGGAGTGGTGCGACCTGGTTGCGGAGTGGTGCAAACAGGTTGGGGAGTGGTGCGAACTGGCTGATGAGTCTTGCAAACTGGTTACGGAGTGGTGCGAACTGGTTGCGGAGTGGTGCGACCTGGTTGCGGAGTGGTGCAAACAGGTTGGGGAGTGGTGCGAACTGGCTGATGAGTCTTGCAAACTGGTTACGGAGTGGTGCGAACTGGTTGCGGAGTGGTGCGACCTGGTTGCGGAGTGGTGCAAACAGGTTGGGGAGTGGTGCGAACTGGCTGATGAGTCTTGCAAACTGGTTACGGAGTGGTGCGAACTGGTTGCGGAGTGGTGCGACCTGGTTGCGGAGTGGTGCAAACAGGTTGGGGAGTGGTGCGAACTGGCTGATGAGTCTTGCAAACTGGTTACGGAGTGGTGCGAACTGGTTGCGGAGTGGTGCGACCTGGTTGCGGAGTGGTGCAAACAGGTTGGGGAGTGGTGCGAACTGGCTGATGAGTCTTGCAAACTGGTTACGGAGTGGTGCGAACTGGTTGCGGAGTGGTGCGACCTGGTTGCGGAGTGGTGCAAACAGGTTGGGGAGTGGTGCGAACTGGCTGATGAGTCTTGCAAACTGGTTACGGAGTGGTGCGAACTGGTTGCGGAGTGGTGCGACCTGGTTGCGGAGTGGTGCAAACAGGTTGGGGAGTGGTGCGAACTGGCTGATGAGTCTTGCAAACTGGTTACGGAGTGGTGCGAACTGGTTGCGGAGTGGTGCGACCTGGTTGCGGAGTGGTGCAAACAGGTTGGGGAGTGGTGCGAACTGGCTGATGAGTCTTGCAAACTGGTTACGGAGTGGTGCGAACTGGTTGCGGAGTGGTGCGACCTGGTTGCGGAGTGGTGCAAACAGGTTGGGGAGTGGTGCGAACTGGCTGATGAGTCTTGCAAACTGGTTACGGAGTGGTGCGAACTGGTTGCGGAGTGGTGCGACCTGGTTGCGGAGTGGTGCAAACAGGTTGGGGAGTGGTGCGAACTGGCTGATGAGTCTTGCAAACTGGTTACGGAGTGGTGCGAACTGGTTGCGGAGTGGTGCGAACTGGTTGCGGAGTGGTGCGAACTGGTTGAGGAGTGGTGCGAACTGGTTGAGGAGTGGTGTGAAGTGGTTTCGGGGTGGTGTGAAAGGGTTGCGGAAATGTCAACCGGTTGAGGAGTGGTGCGAGCTGGTTGCGGAGTGGTGGGAACTGGTTGCGGAGTGGAACGAACTGGTTGCGGAGTGGTGGGAACTGGTTGCGGAGTGGTACGAACTGGTTCTGGAGTGTTGCGGACTGGATGGGGAGTGGTGCAAACTGGTTGCGGAGTGGTGCAAACTAGGTGAAGAGTGGTGCCGACTTGTTGCGGAGTGGTGCGAACTTCTTGCGGAGTGGTGAAAACGGGTTGCGGAGTGGTGCGAACTGGTTTTGGAGTGGTGCGAACTTGTTGTGGAGTTGTGCGAAGTGGTTGCAGAGTGGTGCGAACTGGTTGCGGAGTGGTGCAAACTGGTTGCGGAGTGGTGCAAACTGGTTGCGGAGTGGTGCAAACTGGTTGCGGAATGGTACAAACTGGTTTCGGAATGGTGCAAACTGGTTGCGGAGTGGTGTGAACTGGTTGCGGAGTGGTGCAAAGTGGTTGCGGAGTGCTTCGAACTGGTTGCGGAGTGGTGCGAACTGGTTGCAGAGTGGTGCAAACTTGTTGCAAAGTGGTGGGAAGTGGTTCCGAAGTGGTGCAAACAGGTTGCGGAGTTGTGCAAACTGGTTGCGGAGTGGTGCGAACAGGTTGCGGAGTGGTGCGAACTGGTTGCGGAGTGGTGCCAACTGGTTGCGGAGTGGTGCGAACTGGTTGCGGAGTGGTGCCAACTGGTTGCGGAGTGGTGCGAACTGGTTGCGGAGTGGTGCCAACTGGTTGCGGAGTGGTGCGAACTGGTTGCGGAGTGGTGCCAACTGGTTGCGGAGTGGTGCGAACTGGTTGCGGAGTGGTGCCAACTGGTTGCGGAGTGGTGCGAACTGGTTGCGGAGTGGTGCCAACTGGTTGCGGAGTGGTGCGAACTGGTTGCGGAGTGGTGCCAACTGGTTGCGGAGTGGTGCGAACTGGTTGCGGAGTGGTGCCAACTGGTTGCGGAGTGGTGCGAACTGGTTGCGGAGTGGTGCCAACTGGTTGCGGAGTGGTGCGAACTGGTTGCGGAGTGGTGCCAACTGGTTGCGGAGTGGTGCGAACTGGTTGCGGAGTGGTGCCAACTGGTTGCGGAGTGGTGCGAACTGGTTGCGGAGTGGTGCCAACTGGTTGCGGAGTGGTGCGAACTGGTTGCGGAGTGGTGCCAACTGGTTGCGGAGTGGTGCGAACTGGTTGCGGAGTGGTGCCAACTGGTTGCGGAGTGGTGCGAACTGGTTGCGGAGTGGTGCCAACTGGTTGCGGAGTGGTGCGAACTGGTTGCGGAGTGGTGCCAACTGGTTGCGGAGTGGTGCGAACTGGTTGCGGAGTGGTGCCAACTGGTTGCGGAGTGGTGCGAACTGGTTGCGGAGTGGTGCCAACTGGTTGCGGAGTGGTGCGAACTGGTTGCGGAGTGGTGCCAACTGGTTGCGGAGTGGTGCGAACTGGTTGCGGAGTGGTGCCAACTGGTTGCGGAGTGGTGCGAACTGGTTGCGGAGTGGTGCCAACTGGTTGCGGAGTGGTGCGAACTGGTTGCGGAGTGGTGCCAACTGGTTGCGGAGTGGTGCGAACTGGTTGCGGAGTGGTGCCAACTGGTTGCGGAGTGGTGCGAACTGGTTGCGGAGTGGTGCCAACTGGTTGCGGAGTGGTGCGAACTGGTTGCGGAGTGGTGCCAACTGGTTGCGGAGTGGTGCGAACTGGTTGCGGAGTGGTGCCAACTGGTTGCGGAGTGGTGCGAACTGGTTGCGGAGTGGTGCGAACTGGTTGCGGAGTGGTGCGAACTGGTTGCTGAGTTGTGCGAACTGGTTGCGGAGTGGTGCGAAGTGGTTGCGGACTGGTGCGAGCTGGTTGCGTAGCGGTCCAAACTGGTTGGAGAGTGGTGCAAACTGGTTGCAGAGTGGTGCGAACTGGTTTTGGAGTGGTGCGAACTGGTTGCGGAGTGGTGCGAATGGCTTGCGGAGGGGTGCAAAGTGGTTGCGGAGTCATGCGAACTGGTTGCAGAGTGGTGCAAACTGGTTGCGGAGTGGTGCGGACCGGTTGCGGAATGGTGGGAACTGGTTGCCAAGTGGTGTGAACTGGTTGCGGGGTGGTACGAACTGGTTGCGGAGTGGTACAAACTGGCTGCGGAGTGGTGCAAACTTGTTGCGGAGTGGTGCAAACTAGTTGAGGAGTGGTGCGAACTGGTTGAGGAGTGGTGTGAAGTGGTTCCGGAGTGGTGTGAAAGGGTTGCGGAGTGGTCAACCAGTGGAGGAGTGGTGTGAGCTGGTTGCGGAGTGGTGGGAACTGGTTGCAGAGTGGTGCAAACTGGTTGTAGAGTGGTGCGAACTGGTTGCGGAGTGGTGCGAACTGGTTGCAAAGTGGTGCGAACTGGTTGCGGAGTGGTGCGAACTGGTTGCTGAGTGGTGCGAACTTGTTAAGGTGGTGCGAAGTGGTTGTGGAGTGGTGCGAGCTGGTTGCGTAGTCGTGCAAACTGGTTGCGGAGTGGTGCAAACTGGTTGCGGAGTAGTGCGAACTGGTTGCGGAGTGGTGCGAACTGGTTTTGGACTGGTGCGAACTAGTTGCGGAGTGATGCAAACTGGTTGCCGAGTGGTGCGAACTAGTTGAAGAGTGTTACGCACTGGTTGCGGCTTGGTGCAAACTGGTTACAGAGTGGTGCCAACTGGTTGCAGAGTGGTGCAAACTGGTTGCAGAGTGGTGCGAGTTGGTTGTGGAGTGGTGCAAACTGGTTGCGGAGTGGTGCGAACTGGTTGCGGAGTGGTGCGAACTGGTTGCGGAGTGGTGCAAACTGGTTGCGGAGTGGTGCGAACTGGTTGCTGAGTTGTGCGAACTGGTTGCGGTGTGGTGTGAACTGGTTGCGGAGTGGTGCGAACTGGTCGCGGAGTGGTGCGAACTGGTTGCGGAGTGGTGCCAACTGGTTGCGGGGTGGTGTGAACTGGTTGCGGAGTGGTGCGAACTGGTCGCGGAGTGGTGCGAACTGGTTGCGGAGTGGTGCCAACTGGTTGCGGGGTGGTGTGAACTGGTTGCGGAGTGGTGCGAACTGGTCGCGGAGTGGTGCGAACTGGTTGCGGAGTGGTGCCAACTGGTTGCGGGGTGGTGTGAACTGGTTGCGGAGTGGTGCGAACTGGTCGCGGAGTGGTGCGAACTGGTTGCGGAGTGGTGCCAACTGGTTGCGGGGTGGTGTGAACTGGTTGCGGAGTGGTGCGAACTGGTCGCGGAGTGGTGCGAACTGGTTGCGGAGTGGTGCCAACTGGTTGCGGGGTGGTGTGAACTGGTTGCGGAGTGGTGCGAACTGGTCGCGGAGTGGTGCGAACTGGTTGCGGAGTGGTGCCAACTGGTTGCGGGGTGGTGTGAACTGGTTGCGGAGTGGTGCGAACTGGTCGCGGAGTGGTGCGAACTGGTTGCGGAGTGGTGCCAACTGGTTGCGGGGTGGTGTGAACTGGTTGCGGAGTGGTGCGAACTGGTCGCGGAGTGGTGCGAACTGGTTGCGGAGTGGTGCCAACTGGTTGCGGGGTGGTGTGAACTGGTTGCGGAGTGGTGCGAACTGGTCGCGGAGTGGTGCGAACTGGTTGCGGAGTGGTGCCAACTGGTTGCGGGGTGGTGTGAACTGGTTGCGGAGTGGTGCGAACTGGTCGCGGAGTGGTGCGAACTGGTTGCGGAGTGGTGCCAACTGGTTGCGGGGTGGTGTGAACTGGTTGCGGAGTGGTGCGAACTGGTCGCGGAGTGGTGCGAACTGGTTGCGGAGTGGTGCCAACTGGTTGCGGGGTGGTGTGAACTGGTTGCGGAGTGGTGCGAACTGGTCGCGGAGTGGTGCGAACTGGTTGCGGAGTGGTGCCAACTGGTTGCGGGGTGGTGTGAACTGGTTGCGGAGTGGTGCGAACTGGTCGCGGAGTGGTGCGAACTGGTTGCGGAGTGGTGCCAACTGGTTGCGGGGTGGTGTGAACTGGTTGCGGAGTGGTGCGAACTGGTCGCGGAGTGGTGCGAACTGGTTGCGGAGTGGTGCCAACTGGTTGCGGGGTGGTGTGAACTGGTTGCGGAGTGGTGCGAACTGGTCGCGGAGTGGTGCGAACTGGTTGCGGAGTGGTGCCAACTGGTTGCGGGGTGGTGTGAACTGGTTGCGGAGTGGTGCGAACTGGTCGCGGAGTGGTGCGAACTGGTTGCGGAGTGGTGCCAACTGGTTGCGGGGTGGTGTGAACTGGTTGCGGAGTGGTGCGAACTGGTCGCGGAGTGGTGCGAACTGGTTGCGGAGTGGTGCCAACTGGTTGCGGGGTGGTGTGAACTGGTTGCGGAGTGGTGCGAACTGGTCGCGGAGTGGTGCGAACTGGTTGCGGAGTGGTGCCAACTGGTTGCGGGGTGGTGTGAACTGGTTGCGGAGTGGTGCGAACTGGTCGCGGAGTGGTGCGAACTGGTTGCGGAGTGGTGCCAACTGGTTGCGGGGTGGTGTGAACTGGTTGCGGAGTGGTGCGAACTGGTTGCGAAGTGGTGCAAACTGGTTGCGGAGTGGTGCGAACTGGTTTTGGAGTCGTGCGAAGTGGTTGCGGAGTGGTGCAAACTGGTTGCGGAGTGGTGCGAACTGGTTGCGGAGTGGTGCGGACCTTTTGCGGAATGGTGGGAACTGGTTGCGAAGTGGTGTGAACTGGTTGCGGGGTGGAACGAACTTGATGCGGAGTGGTACAAACTGGCTGCGGAGTGGTGCGAACCGGTTGCGGAGTGGTGCGAACTGGTTGAGGAGTGGTGCGAACTGGTTGAGGAGTGGTGTGAAGTGGTTCCGGGATGGTGTGAAAGGGTTGCGGAAATGTCAACCGGTTGAGGAGTGGTGCGAGCTGGTTGCGGAGTGGTGGGAACTGGTTGCGGAGTGGAACGAACTGGTTGCGGAGTGGTGGGAACTGGTTGCGGAGTGGTACGAACTGGTTCTGGAGTGGTGCGGACTGGATGGGGAGTGGTGCGAACTGGTTGCGGAGTGGTGCAAGCTGGGTGAAGAGTGGTGCCAACTTGTTGCGGAGTGGTGCGAACTGCTTGCGGAGTGGTGAAAACTGGTTGCGGAGTGGTGCGAACTGGTTCTGGAGTGGTGCGAACTGGTTGCGGAGTTGTGCGAAGTGGTTGCAGAGTGGTGCAAACTGGTTGCGGAGTGGTGCAAACTGGTTGCGGAGTGGTGCAAACTGGTTGCGGAGTGGTGCAAACTGGTTGCGGAATGGTACAAACTGGTTTCGGAGTGGTGCAAACTGGTTGCGGAGTGGTGCGAATTGGTTGCGGAGTGGTGCAAAATGGTTGCGGAGTGCTTCGAACTGGTTGCGGAGTGGTGCGAACTGGTTGCAGAGTGGTGCAAACTGGTTGCAAAGTGGTGGGAAGTGGTTCCGAAGTGGTGCAAACTGGTTGCGGAGTTGTGCAAACTGGTTGCGGAGTGGTGCGAACAGGTTGCGGAGTGGTGCGAACTGGTTGCTTAGTGGTGCGAACTGGTTTAGGAGTGGTGCGAACTGGTTGGGGAGTGGTGCGAACTGGTTGCGGAGTGGTGCGAACTGGTCGCGGAGCGGTGCGAACCGGTTGCGGAGAGGTGCCAACTGGTTGCGGAGTGGTGCAAACAGGTTGCGGAGTTGTGCAAACTGGTTGCGGAGTGGTGCGAACTGGTCGCGGAGCGGTGCGAACCGGTTGCGGAGAGGTGCCAACTGGTTGCGGAGTGGTGCAAACAGGTTGCGGAGTTGTGCAAACTGGTTGCGGAGTGGTGCGAACTGGTCGCGGAGCGGTGCGAACCGGTTGCGGAGAGGTGCCAACTGGTTGCGGAGTGGTGCAAACAGGTTGCGGAGTTGTGCAAACTGGTTGCGGAGTGGTGCGAACTGGTCGCGGAGCGGTGCGAACCGGTTGCGGAGAGGTGCCAACTGGTTGCGGAGTGGTGCAAACAGGTTGCGGAGTTGTGCAAACTGGTTGCGGAGTGGTGCGAACTGGTCGCGGAGCGGTGCGAACCGGTTGCGGAGAGGTGCCAACTGGTTGCGGAGTGGTGCAAACAGGTTGCGGAGTTGTGCAAACTGGTTGCGGAGTGGTGCGAACTGGTCGCGGAGCGGTGCGAACCGGTTGCGGAGAGGTGCCAACTGGTTGCGGAGTGGTGCAAACAGGTTGCGGAGTTGTGCAAACTGGTTGCGGAGTGGTGCGAACTGGTCGCGGAGCGGTGCGAACCGGTTGCGGAGAGGTGCCAACTGGTTGCGGAGTGGTGCAAACAGGTTGCGGAGTTGTGCAAACTGGTTGCGGAGTGGTGCGAACTGGTCGCGGAGCGGTGCGAACCGGTTGCGGAGAGGTGCCAACTGGTTGCGGAGTGGTGCAAACAGGTTGCGGAGTTGTGCAAACTGGTTGCGGAGTGGTGCGAACTGGTCGCGGAGCGGTGCGAACCGGTTGCGGAGAGGTGCCAACTGGTTGCGGAGTGGTGCAAACAGGTTGCGGAGTTGTGCAAACTGGTTGCGGAGTGGTGCGAACTGGTCGCGGAGCGGTGCGAACCGGTTGCGGAGAGGTGCCAACTGGTTGCGGAGTGGTGCAAACAGGTTGCGGAGTTGTGCAAACTGGTTGCGGAGTGGTGCGAACTGGTCGCGGAGTGGTGCGAACTGGTTGCGGAGTGGTGCAAACTGGTTGCGGAGTGGTGCAAACTGGTTGCGGAGTGGTGCGAACTGGTTGCCGAGTGGTGCGAACTGGTTGCGGAGTGGTGGGAACTGGTTGCGAAGTGGTGCAAACTGGTTTCGGAGTGGTGCAAGCTGGTTTCGGAGTGGTGCGAACTGGTTGCCGAGTGGTGGGAACTGGTTGCGAAGTGGTGTGAACTGGTTGAGGAGTGGTGTGAACTGGTTGCGGAGTGGTGCGAACTGGTTCTAGAGTGGTGCGAACTGGTTGTGGAGAGGTGCAAACTGGTTGCAGAGTGGTGCGAACTAGTTGCGGAGTGGTGCGAACTGGTTGCGGAATGGTGCGAATTGGTTGCGGAGTGGTACGACCTTGTTGTGGAGTGGTGCGAACTGGTTGCCTAGTGGTGCAAATTGGTTGCGGAGTGGTGCGAACTGGTTGTGGAGTGGTGCAAACTGGTTCCGGAGTGGTGCGAACTGGTTGCGGAGTGGTGCAAACTGGTTGAGGAGTGGTGCGAACTGGTTGAGGAGTGGTGCAAAGTGGCTGCTGAGTGGTGCAAATGGGTTGCTGAGTGGTGCGAACCGGTTGAGGAGTGGTGCGAGCTGATTGCGGAGTGGTGGGAACTGGTTGCGGAGTTGTGCAAACTGGTTGAGGAGTGGTGCGAAAAGGTTGAGGAGTGGTTCGAAGTGGTTGCGTAGTGGTGTGAAAGGGTTGTTAACTTGTGCGAACCGGTTGAGGAGTGGTGCGAGCTGGTTGCGGAGTGGTGGGAACTGGTTGCAGAGTGGTGCGAACTTGTTGCGGAGTGGTACAAACTGGTTGCGTAGTGGTGCAAACTGGTTGCGGAGTGGTGCGAACTGGTTGCGGACTGGTGGGAACTGGTTGTGGAGTCGTGCAAACTGGTTGCGGAGTGGTGCGAACTGGTTGCGGAGTGGTGCGAACCGGATGCGGAAATGTGGGAATTTGTTGCAAAGTGGTGCAAACTTGTTGCGGAGTGGTGCGAACTGGTTGCGGAGTGGTGTGAACTGGTTGTGGAGCTGTGCGAACTTGTTGCGGAGTGGTGCAAACTGGCTGAGGAGTGGTGCAAACTGGCTGAGGAGTGGTGCGAAGTGGTTGCGGAGTGGTGCGAAAGGGTTGCTGACTGTTGCAAACCGGTTGAGGAGTGGTGTGAGCTGGTTGCGGAGTGGTGGGAACTGGGTGCGATGTGGTGCAAACTGGTTGCGGATTCGTGCGAACTGGTTGCGGAGTGGTGCGAACTGGTTTTGGAGTGGTGCGAACTGGTTGCGGAGTGGTGGGAACTGGTTGCGGAGTGGTGCAAGCTGGTTGCAGAGTGGTACGAACTGGTTGTAGAGTGGTGCAAACTGGTTTCGAAGTGGTGCAAACTGGTTGCGGAGAGGTGCCAACTGGTTGCGGAGTGGTGCGAACTTGTTGGGGTTAGTGCAAACTGGTGGCAGAGTGGTTCCAACTGGTTGCGGAGTGGTGCGAACTGGTTACGGAGTGGTGCGAACTGGTTGCACAGTGGTGCGAACTGGTTTCGGAGTGGTGCAAACTGGCTGCGGAGTCGTACAAACTGGTTTCAGAGTGGTGCAAACTGGTTGCGGAGTGGTGCAAACGGGTTGCGGAGTGGCGCAAATTGGTTGCGGAGTGGTGCGAACTGGTTGCGGACTGGTGCGAACTGGTTGCGGAGTGGTGGGAACTGGTTGCGAAGTGGTGCAAACTGGTTGCGGAGAGGTGCCAACTGGTTGCGGAGTGGTGCGAACTGGTTGGGGAGTGGTGCGAAGTGGTTGCGGAGTGGTGCGAATGGGTTGCTGAGTGGTGCGAACCGGTTGAGGAGTGGTGCGAACTGGTTGCGGAGTGGTACGAACTGGTTGCGGAGTGGTGCGAACTGGTTGGGGAGTGGTGCGAAGTGGTTGCGGAGTGGTGCGAATGGGTTGCTGAGTGGTGCGAACCGGTTGAGGAGTGGTGCGAACTGGTTGCGGAGTGGTACGAACTGGTTGCGGAGTGGTGCGAACTGGTTGGGGAGTGGTGCGAAGTGGTTGCGGAGTGGTGCGAATGGGTTGCTGAGTGGTGCGAACCGGTTGAGGAGTGGTGCGAACTGGTTGCGGAGTGGTACGAACTGGTTGCGGAGTGGTGCGAACTGGTTGGGGAGTGGTGCGAAGTGGTTGCGGAGTGGTGCGAATGGGTTGCTGAGTGGTGCGAACCGGTTGAGGAGTGGTGCGAACTGGTTGCGGAGTGGTACGAACTGGTTGCGGAGTGGTGCGAACTGGTTGGGGAGTGGTGCGAAGTGGTTGCGGAGTGGTGCGAATGGGTTGCTGAGTGGTGCGAACCGGTTGAGGAGTGGTGCGAACTGGTTGCGGAGTGGTACGAACTGGTTGCGGAGTGGTGCGAACTGGTTGGGGAGTGGTGCGAAGTGGTTGCGGAGTGGTGCGAATGGGTTGCTGAGTGGTGCGAACCGGTTGAGGAGTGGTGCGAACTGGTTGCGGAGTGGTACGAACTGGTTGCGGAGTGGTGCGAACTGGTTGGGGAGTGGTGCGAAGTGGTTGCGGAGTGGTGCGAATGGGTTGCTGAGTGGTGCGAACCGGTTGAGGAGTGGTGCGAACTGGTTGCGGAGTGGTACGAACTGGTTGCGGAGTGGTGCGAACTGGTTGGGGAGTGGTGCGAAGTGGTTGCGGAGTGGTGCGAATGGGTTGCTGAGTGGTGCGAACCGGTTGAGGAGTGGTGCGAACTGGTTGCGGAGTGGTACGAACTGGTTGCGGAGTGGTGCGAACTGGTTGGGGAGTGGTGCGAAGTGGTTGCGGAGTGGTGCGAATGGGTTGCTGAGTGGTGCGAACCGGTTGAGGAGTGGTGCGAACTGGTTGCGGAGTGGTACGAACTGGTTGCGGAGTGGTGCGAACTGGTTGGGGAGTGGTGCGAAGTGGTTGCGGAGTGGTGCGAATGGGTTGCTGAGTGGTGCGAACCGGTTGAGGAGTGGTGCGAACTGGTTGCGGAGTGGTACGAACTGGTTGCGGAGTGGTGCGAACTGGTTGGGGAGTGGTGCGAAGTGGTTGCGGAGTGGTGCGAATGGGTTGCTGAGTGGTGCGAACCGGTTGAGGAGTGGTGCGAACTGGTTGCGGAGTGGTACGAACTGGTTGCGGAGTGGTGCGAACTGGTTGGGGAGTGGTGCGAAGTGGTTGCGGAGTGGTGCGAATGGGTTGCTGAGTGGTGCGAACCGGTTGAGGAGTGGTGCGAACTGGTTGCGGAGTGGTACGAACTGGTTGCGGAGTGGTGCGAACTGGTTGGGGAGTGGTGCGAAGTGGTTGCGGAGTGGTGCGAATGGGTTGCTGAGTGGTGCGAACCGGTTGAGGAGTGGTGCGAACTGGTTGCGGAGTGGTACGAACTGGTTGCGGAGTGGTGCGAACTGGTTGGGGAGTGGTGCGAAGTGGTTGCGGAGTGGTGCGAATGGGTTGCTGAGTGGTGCGAACCGGTTGAGGAGTGGTGCGAACTGGTTGCGGAGTGGTACGAACTGGTTGCGGAGTGGTGCGAACTGGTTGGGGAGTGGTGCGAAGTGGTTGCGGAGTGGTGCGAATGGGTTGCTGAGTGGTGCGAACCGGTTGAGGAGTGGTGCGAACTGGTTGCGGAGTGGTACGAACTGGTTGCGGAGTGGTGCGAACTGGTTGGGGAGTGGTGCGAAGTGGTTGCGGAGTGGTGCGAATGGGTTGCTGAGTGGTGCGAACCGGTTGAGGAGTGGTGCGAACTGGTTGCGGAGTGGTACGAACTGGTTGCGGAGTGGTGCGAACTGGTTGGGGAGTGGTGCGAAGTGGTTGCGGAGTGGTGCGAATGGGTTGCTGAGTGGTGCGAACCGGTTGAGGAGTGGTGCGAACTGGTTGCGGAGTGGTACGAACTGGTTGCGGAGTGGTGCGAACTGGTTGGGGAGTGGTGCGAAGTGGTTGCGGAGTGGTGCGAATGGGTTGCTGAGTGGTGCGAACCGGTTGAGGAGTGGTGCGAACTGGTTGCGGAGTGGTACGAACTGGTTGCGGAGTGGTGCGAACTGGTTGGGGAGTGGTGCGAAGTGGTTGCGGAGTGGTGCGAATGGGTTGCTGAGTGGTGCGAACCGGTTGAGGAGTGGTGCGAGCTGGTTGCGGAGTGGTTGGAACTGGTTGCGGAGTGGTGCAAACTGGTTGAGGAGTGGTTCTAACTGGTTGATGAGTGGTGCGAAATGGTTGCGGAGTGGTGTGAAAGGGTTGCTGAGTGGTGGGAACCGGTTGAGGAGTGGTGTGAGCTGGTTGCGGAGTGGTGGGAACTGGTTGCTGAGTGGTGCGAACTTGTTGCGGAGTGGTGCGAACTGGTTGCGGAATGGTGCGACCTGGTTGCGGAGTGGTGCAAACTGGTTGCGGAGTGGTGCGAGCTGGCTGATGTGTTGTGCGAAGTGGTTATGGAGTGGTGCGATCTGGTTGCGGAGTGGTGCAGACTGGTTGCGGAATGGTGGCAACTGGGTGCGAAGTGGTGCGAACTGGTTGCGGAGTGGTGCGAACTGGTTGCGGAGTGGTGCGAACTGGTTGCGGAGTGGTGCGAACTGGCTGCGGAGTGGTGCAAACTGGTTGAGGAGTTGTGCCAACTGGCTGAGGAGTGGTGGGAATTGGTTGCGGAGTGATGCAAAAGAGTTGCTGACTTTTGCGAACCGGTTGAGGAGTGGTGCGAGCTGGTTGCGGAGTGGTGGGAACTGGTTGCGGAGTGGTGTGAACTGGTTGCGGACTGGTGCGAACCGGTTGCAGAAAGGTGCGAACCGGTTTCGGAGTGGTGCGAACGTGTTGCGAAGTGGTGCGAACTGGTTGCGGAGTGGTGCGAACTCGTTGCAGAGTGGTGCGAACTAGTTGCGGAGTGGTGCAAACTGGTTGCGGAGTGGTGCGAACTGGTTGCGGGGTGGTGCAAGCTGGTTGAGGAGTGGTGCGAACTGGTTGAGGAGTGGTGCAAAGTGGTTGCAAAGTGGTGCGAATGGGTTGCTGAGTGGTGCGAACCGGTTGAGGAGTGGTGCGAGCTGGTTGCGGAGTGGTGGGAACTGGTTGCGGAGTGGTGCAAACTGGTTGACGAGTGGTGCGAACTGGTTGAGGAGTGGTGCGAACTGGTTGCGGAGTGGTGCGACCTGGCTGCGGAGTGGTGCAAACTGGATGCGGAGTGGTGCGAACGGGCTGATGTGTCGTGCGAACTGGTTGCGGAGTGGTGCAAACTGGTTGCGGCGTGGTGCGAACCGGTTGCGGAATTGTGGGAACTGGGTGCGAAGTGGTGCGAACTGGTTGCGGAGTGGTGCGAACGGGTTGCGGAGTGGTGCGAACTGGTTGCGGAGTGCTGCGAACTGGTTTCGGACTGGTACGAACTGGTTGCGGAGTGGTGCGAACTGGTTGCGCAGTGGTGCGAACTGGTTGCGGAGTGGTGCAAACTGGCTGCGGAGTGGTGCAAACTGGTTGCGGAGTGGTGCAAACTGGTTGCGGCGTGGTGCGAACCGGTTGCGGAATTGTGGGAACTGGGTGCGAAGTGGTGCGAACTGGTTGCGGAGTGGTGCGAACGGGTTGCGGAGTGGTGCGAACTGGTTGCGGAGTGCTGCGAACTGGTTTCGGACTGGTACGAACTGGTTGCGGAGTGGTGCGAACTGGTTGCGCAGTGGTGCGAACTGGTTGCGGAGTGGTGCAAACTGGCTGCGGAGTGGTGCAAACTGGTTGCGGAGTGGTGCAAACTGGTTGCGGCGTGGTGCGAACCGGTTGCGGAATTGTGGGAACTGGGTGCGAAGTGGTGCGAACTGGTTGCGGAGTGGTGCGAACGGGTTGCGGAGTGGTGCGAACTGGTTGCGGAGTGCTGCGAACTGGTTTCGGACTGGTACGAACTGGTTGCGGAGTGGTGCGAACTGGTTGCGGAGTGGTGTGAACTTGTTGCGGACTGGTGCCAACTGGTTGCGGAGTGGTGCGAACTGGTTGCGGAGTGGTGCGAACTGGTTGCGGAGTAATGCGAACTGGTTGCGGAGTCATACGGACTGAATACAGAGTGGTGCGAACTGGTTGCGGAGTGGTGGAGACCGGTTGCGGAATGGTGGGAACTGGTTACGAAGTGGTGTGAACTGGTTGCGGAGTGGTACGAACTGGTTGCAGAGTGGTACAAACTGGTTGCGGAGTGGTGCCAACTGGTTGAGGAGTGGTGCGAACAGGTTGAGGAGTGGTGCGAACAGGTTGAGGAGTGGTGTGAAGTGGTTCTGGAGTGGTGCGAAAGGGTTTCGGAGTGGTCAACCGGTTGAGAAGTGGTGCGAGCTGGTTGCGGAGTGGTGGGAACTGGTTGCGGAGTGGTGCGAACTGGTTGCGGAATGGTGGGAACTGGTTGCGGAGTGGTGCAAACTGGTTGAAGAGTGGTGGAAACTGGTTGCGGAGTGGTGCAAACTGCTTACGGACTGGTGCGAACTGGCTGCGGAGTGGTGTGAACTGGGTTCGGAGTGGTGCGAACTGGTTGCTGAGTCGTGCGAACTGGTTGCAGTGTGGTGCAAACTGGTTGCGGAATGGTGCAAACTGGTTCCGGAGTGGTGCAAACTGGTTGGGGAGTGGTGCCAACTGGTTGCGGACTGATGCGAACTGCTTGTGGAGTGGTGCAAACTGGTTGCGGAGTGGTGCGAACTGGCTGCGGAGTGGTGCAAAGTGGTTGCGGAGTGGTGCGAAGTGGCTGCGGAGAGGTGCGAACTGGTTGCCGAGTGGTGCGAACTGGTTGCGGAGCGGTGCGAACGGGTTGCGGAGCGGTGCGAACGGGTTGCGGAGCGGTGCGAACGGGTTGCGGAGCGGTGCGAACGGGTTGCGGAGCGGTGCGAACGGGTTGCGGAGCGGTGCGAACGGGTTGCGGAGCGGTGCGAACGGGTTGCGGAGCGGTGCGAACGGGTTGCGGAGCGGTGCGAACGGGTTGCGGAGCGGTGCGAACGGGTTGCGGAGCGGTGCGAACGGGTTGCGGAGCGGTGCGAACGGGTTGCGGAGCGGTGCGAACGGGTTGCGGAGCGGTGCGAACGGGTTGCGGAGCGGTGCGAACGGGTTGCGGAGCGGTGCGAACGGGTTGCGGAGCGGTGCGAACGGGTTGCGGAGCGGTGCGAACGGGTTGCGGAGCGGTGCGAACGGGTTGCGGAGCGGTGCGAACGGGTTGCGGAGCGGTGCGAACGGGTTGCGGAGCGGTGCGAACGGGTTGCGGAGCGGTGCGAACGGGTTGCGGAGCGGTGCGAACGGGTTGCGGAGCGGTGCGAACGGGTTGCGGAGCGGTGCGAACGGGTTGCGGAGCGGTGCGAACGGGTTGCGGAGCGGTGCGAACGGGTTGCGGAGCGGTGCGAACGGGTTGCGGAGCGGTGCGAACGGGTTGCGGAGCGGTGCGAACGGGTTGCGGAGCGGTGCGAACGGGTTGCGGAGCGGTGCGAACGGGTTGCGGAGCGGTGCGAACGGGTTGCGGAGCGGTGCGAACGGGTTGCGGAGCGGTGCGAACGGGTTGCGGAGCGGTGCGAACGGGTTGCGGAGCGGTGCGAACGGGTTGCGGAGCGGTGCGAACGGGTTGCGGAGCGGTGCGAACGGGTTGCGGAGCGGTGCGAACGGGTTGCGGAGCGGTGCGAACGGGTTGCGGAGCGGTGCGAACGGGTTGCGGAGCGGTGCGAACGGGTTGCGGAGCGGTGCGAACGGGTTGCGGAGCGGTGCGAACGGGTTGCGGAGCGGTGCGAACGGGTTGCGGAGCGGTGCGAACGGGTTGCGGAGCGGTGCGAACGGGTTGCGGAGCGGTGCGAACGGGTTGCGGAGCGGTGCGAACGGGTTGCGGAGCGGTGCGAACGGGTTGCGGAGCGGTGCGAACGGGTTGCGGAGCGGTGCGAACGGGTTGCGGAGCGGTGCGAACGGGTTGCGGAGCGGTGCGAACGGGTTGCGGAGCGGTGCGAACGGGTTGCGGAGCGGTGCGAACGGGTTGCGGAGCGGTGCGAACGGGTTGCGGAGCGGTGCGAACGGGTTGCGGAGCGGTGCGAACGGGTTGCGGAGCGGTGCGAACGGGTTGCGGAGCGGTGCGAACGGGTTGCGGAGCGGTGCGAACGGGTTGCGGAGCGGTGCGAACGGGTTGCGGAGCGGTGCGAACGGGTTGCGGAGCGGTGCGAACGGGTTGCGGAGCGGTGCGAACGGGTTGCGGAGCGGTGCGAACGGGTTGCGGAGCGGTGCGAACGGGTTGCGGAGCGGTGCGAACGGGTTGCGGAGCGGTGCGAACGGGTTGCGGAGCGGTGCGAACGGGTTGCGGAGCGGTGCGAACGGGTTGCGGAGCGGTGCGAACGGGTTGCGGAGCGGTGCGAACGGGTTGCGGAGCGGTGCGAACGGGTTGCGGAGCGGTGCGAACGGGTTGCGGAGCGGTGCGAACGGGTTGCGGAGCGGTGCGAACGGGTTGCGGAGCGGTGCGAACGGGTTGCGGAGCGGTGCGAACGGGTTGCGGAGCGGTGCGAACGGGTTGCGGAGCGGTGCGAACGGGTTGCGGAGCGGTGCGAACGGGTTGCGGAGCGGTGCGAACGGGTTGCGGAGCGGTGCGAACGGGTTGCGGAGCGGTGCGAACGGGTTGCGGAGCGGTGCGAACGGGTTGCGGAGCGGTGCGAACGGGTTGCGGAGCGGTGCGAACGGGTTGCGGAGCGGTGCGAACGGGTTGCGGAGCGGTGCGAACGGGTTGCGGAGCGGTGCGAACGGGTTGCGGAGCGGTGCGAACGGGTTGCGGAGCGGTGCGAACGGGTTGCGGAGCGGTGCGAACGGGTTGCGGAGCGGTGCGAACGGGTTGCGGAGCGGTGCGAACGGGTTGCGGAGCGGTGCGAACGGGTTGCGGAGCGGTGCGAACGGGTTGCGGAGCGGTGCGAACGGGTTGCGGAGCGGTGCGAACGGGTTGCGGAGCGGTGCGAACGGGTTGCGGAGCGGTGCGAACGGGTTGCGGAGCGGTGCGAACGGGTTGCGGAGCGGTGCGAACGGGTTGCGGAGCGGTGCGAACGGGTTGCGGAGCGGTGCGAACGGGTTGCGGAGCGGTGCGAACGGGTTGCGGAGCGGTGCGAACGGGTTGCGGAGCGGTGCGAACGGGTTGCGGAGCGGTGCGAACGGGTTGCGGAGCGGTGCGAACGGGTTGCGGAGCGGTGCGAACGGGTTGCGGAGCGGTGCGAACGGGTTGCGGAGCGGTGCGAACGGGTTGCGGAGCGGTGCGAACGGGTTGCGGAGCGGTGCGAACGGGTTGCGGAGCGGTGCGAACGGGTTGCGGAGCGGTGCGAACGGGTTGCGGAGCGGTGCGAACGGGTTGCGGAGCGGTGCGAACGGGTTGCGGAGCGGTGCGAACGGGTTGCGGAGCGGTGCGAACGGGTTGCGGAGCGGTGCGAACGGGTTGCGGAGCGGTGCGAACGGGTTGCGGAGCGGTGCGAACGGGTTGCGGAGCGGTGCGAACGGGTTGCGGAGCGGTGCGAACGGGTTGCGGAGCGGTGCGAACGGGTTGCGGAGCGGTGCGAACGGGTTGCGGAGCGGTGCGAACGGGTTGCGGAGCGGTGCGAACGGGTTGCGGAGCGGTGCGAACGGGTTGCGGAGCGGTGCGAACGGGTTGCGGAGCGGTGCGAACGGGTTGCGGAGCGGTGCGAACGGGTTGCGGAGCGGTGCGAACGGGTTGCGGAGCGGTGCGAACGGGTTGCGGAGCGGTGCGAACGGGTTGCGGAGCGGTGCGAACGGGTTGCGGAGCGGTGCGAACGGGTTGCGGAGCGGTGCGAACGGGTTGCGGAGCGGTGCGAACGGGTTGCGGAGCGGTGCGAACGGGTTGCGGAGCGGTGCGAACGGGTTGCGGAGCGGTGCGAACGGGTTGCGGAGCGGTGCGAACGGGTTGCGGAGCGGTGCGAACGGGTTGCGGAGCGGTGCGAACGGGTTGCGGAGCGGTGCGAACGGGTTGCGGAGCGGTGCGAACGGGTTGCGGAGCGGTGCGAACGGGTTGCGGAGCGGTGCGAACGGGTTGCGGAGCGGTGCGAACGGGTTGCGGAGCGGTGCGAACGGGTTGCGGAGCGGTGCGAACGGGTTGCGGAGCGGTGCGAACGGGTTGCGGAGCGGTGCGAACGGGTTGCGGAGCGGTGCGAACGGGTTGCGGAGCGGTGCGAACGGGTTGCGGAGCGGTGCGAACGGGTTGCGGAGCGGTGCGAACGGGTTGCGGAGCGGTGCGAACGGGTTGCGGAGCGGTGCGAACGGGTTGCGGAGCGGTGCGAACGGGTTGCGGAGCGGTGCGAACGGGTTGCGGAGCGGTGCGAACGGGTTGCGGAGCGGTGCGAACGGGTTGCGGAGCGGTGCGAACGGGTTGCGGAGCGGTGCGAACGGGTTGCGGAGCGGTGCGAACGGGTTGCGGAGCGGTGCGAACGGGTTGCGGAGCGGTGCGAACGGGTTGCGGAGCGGTGCGAACGGGTTGCGGAGCGGTGCGAACGGGTTGCGGAGCGGTGCGAACGGGTTGCGGAGCGGTGCGAACGGGTTGCGGAGCGGTGCGAACGGGTTGCGGAGCGGTGCGAACGGGTTGCGGAGCGGTGCGAACGGGTTGCGGAGCGGTGCGAACGGGTTGCGGAGCGGTGCGAACGGGTTGCGGAGCGGTGCGAACGGGTTGCGGAGCGGTGCGAACGGGTTGCGGAGCGGTGCGAACGGGTTGCGGAGCGGTGCGAACGGGTTGCGGAGCGGTGCGAACGGGTTGCGGAGCGGTGCGAACGGGTTGCGGAGCGGTGCGAACGGGTTGCGGAGCGGTGCGAACGGGTTGCGGAGCGGTGCGAACGGGTTGCGGAGCGGTGCGAACGGGTTGCGGAGCGGTGCGAACGGGTTGCGGAGCGGTGCGAACGGGTTGCGGAGCGGTGCGAACGGGTTGCGGAGCGGTGCGAACGGGTTGCGGAGCGGTGCGAACGGGTTGCGGAGGGGTGCGAATTGGTTGCGGAGTCATGCGAACTGGTTGCAGAGTGGTGCGAACTGGTTGCGGAGTGGTGCGGACCGGTTGCGGAATGGTGGGAACTGGTTGCCAAGTGGTGTGAACTGGTTGCGAGGTGGTACGAACTGGTTGCGGAGTGGTACAAACTGGCTGCAGAGTGGTGCGAACTGGTTGCGGAGTGGTGCGAACTAGTTGAGGAGTGGTCCAAACTGGTTGAGGAGTGGTGTGAAGTGGTTCCGGAGTGGTGTGAAAGGGTTGCGGAGTGGTCAACCGGATGCGGAGTGGTGCGAGCTGGTTGCGGAGTGGTGGGAACTGGTTGCGGAGTGGAACGAACTGGTTGCAGAGTAATGGGAACTGGTTGCGGAGTGGTGTGAACTGGTTTTGGAGTGGTGCGGACTGGTTGGGGAGTGGTGGAAACTGGTTGAAGAGTGGTGCCAACTGGTTGCGGAGTGGTGCGAACTGCTTGCGGAGTAGTGCGAACTGGCTGCGGAGTGGTGCGAACTGGTTGCGGAGTGGTGCAAACTGGTTGCGGAGTGGTGCAAACTGGCTGATGTGTCGTGCGAACTGGTTGTGGAGTGGTGCGAACTGGTTGCGGAGTGGTGCGAACTGGTTGCGGAGTGGTGGGAACTGGTTGTGGAGGGTTGCGGAGTGGTACAAGAGTGGTGCGAACCGGTTGCGGAATGGTGGGAATTGGGTGTGAAGTGGTGCAAACTGGTTGCGGAGTGGTGCGAACTGGTTGCGGAGTGGTGCGAACTGGTTGCGGAGTGGTGCCAACTGGCTGCGGAGTGGTGTAAACTGGTTGAGGAGTTGTGCCATCTGGCTGAGGAGTGGTGGGAATTGGTTGCGCAGTGATGCGAAAGGGTTGCTGACTGTTGCGAACCGGTTGAGGAGTGGTGCGAGCTGGTTGCGGAGTGGTGGGAACTGGTTGCGGAGTGGTGTGAACTGGTTGCGGACTGGTGCGAACCGGTTGCAGAATGGTGCGAACCGGTTGCGGAGTGGTGCAAACGTGTTGCGGAGTGGTGCGAACTGGTTGCGGAGTGGTGCGAACTGGTTGCGGAGTGGTGCGAACTGGCTGCGGAGTGGTGCAAACTGGTTGCGGAGTGGTACAAACTGGTTGCGGAGTGGTGCGAAGTGGTTGCGGAGTAGTTCGAACTGGTTGCGGAGTGGTGCGAAGTGGTTGCGGAGTAGTTCGAACTGGTTGCGGAGTGGTGCGAAGTGGTTGCGGAGTAGTTCGAACTGGTTGCGGAGTGGTGCGAAGTGGTTGCGGAGTAGTTCGAACTGGTTGCGGAGTGGTGCGAAGTGGTTGCGGAGTAGTTCGAACTGGTTGCGGAGTGGTGCGAAGTGGTTGCGGAGTAGTTCGAACTGGTTGCGGAGTGGTGCGAAGTGGTTGCGGAGTAGTTCGAACTGGTTGCGGAGTGGTGCGAAGTGGTTGCGGAGTAGTTCGAACTGGTTGCGGAGTGGTGCGAAGTGGTTGCGGAGTAGTTCGAACTGGTTGCGGAGTGGTGCGAAGTGGTTGCGGAGTAGTTCGAACTGGTTGCGGAGTGGTGCGAAGTGGTTGCGGAGTAGTTCGAACTGGTTGCGGAGTGGTGCGAAGTGGTTGCGGAGTAGTTCGAACTGGTTGCGGAGTGGTGCGAAGTGGTTGCGGAGTAGTTCGAACTGGTTGCGGAGTGGTGCGAAGTGGTTGCGGAGTAGTTCGAACTGGTTGCGGAGTGGTGCGAAGTGGTTGCGGAGTAGTTCGAACTGGTTGCGGAGTGGTGCGAAGTGGTTGCGGAGTAGTTCGAACTGGTTGCGGAGTGGTGCGAAGTGGTTGCGGAGTAGTTCGAACTGGTTGCGGAGTGGTGCGAAGTGGTTGCGGAGTAGTTCGAACTGGTTGCGGAGTGGTGCGAAGTGGTTGCGGAGTAGTTCGAACTGGTTGCGGAGTGGTGCGAAGTGGTTGCGGAGTAGTTCGAACTGGTTGCGGAGTGGTGCGAAGTGGTTGCGGAGTAGTTCGAACTGGTTGCGGAGTGGTGCGAAGTGGTTGCGGAGTAGTTCGAACTGGTTGCGGAGTGGTGCGAACTGGCTGTGGAGTGGTGCGAACTCGTTTTGGAGTGGTGCTAACTGGTTGCGGAGTCGTGCGAACTGGTTGCAGAGTGGTGCGAACTGGTTGCGGAATGGTGCAAACTGGCTGCGGAGTGGTGCAAACTGGTTGTGGAGTGGTGCAAACTGGTTGCGGACTGATGCAAACTGCTTGCAGAGTGGTACAAACTGGTTGCGGAGTGGTGCGAACTGGTTGCGGAGTGGTGCGAAGTGGTTGCGGAGTGGTGCGAAGTGGTTGCAGAGAGGTGCGAACTGGTTTTCGAGTGGTGCGAACTGGTTGCGGAGTAGTGGGAAGTGGTTGCAAATTGGTGCAAACTGGTTGCGGAGTTGTGCAAACTTGTTACGGAGTGGTGCGAACACGTTGCGGAGCGGTGCAAACTGGTTGCGGAGTGGTACAAACTGGTTGAGGAGTGGTGCGAACTGGTCGCGGAGTGGTGCTAACTGGCTGCGGAGTGGTGCGAACTGGTTGCGGAGTGGTGCGAACTAGTTGAAGAGTGTTACGCACTAGTTGCGGCTTGGTGCAAACAGGTTGCAGAGTGGTGCCAACTGGTTGCAGAGTGGTGCAAACTGGTTGGAGAGTGGTGCAATGGGTCGGGGAGTGGTGAAAACTGGTTGCAGAGTGGTGCGAACTGGTTGCGGAGTGGTGCGAACTGGTTGCGAAGTGGTGCGAACTGGTTGCGGAGTGGTGCGAACTAGTTTTGGAGTGGTGCGAACTGGTTGCGGAGTGGTGCGAACTGGTTGCGGAGTGGTGCGAAGTGGTTGTGGAGTGGTGCGAGCTGGTTACGTAGTGGTGCAAACTGGTTTGAGAGTGGCGCAAACTGGTTGCAGAGTGGTGCGAACTGGTTGCGGAGTGGTGCGAACTGGTTGCGGAGTTGTGCGAACTAGTTTTGGAGTGGTGCGAACTGGTTGCGGAGGGGTGCAAACTGGTTGCGGAGTGGTTCGAACTGGTTGCCGAGTGGTGCGGACCTTTTGCGGAATGGTGGGAACTGGTTGCGTAGTGGTGTGAACTGGTTGCGGGGTGGTACGAACTGGTTGCGGAGTGGTACAAACTCGCTGCGGAGTTGTGCAAACTGGTTGAGGAGTGGTGCGAACTGGTTGAGGAGTGGTGTGAAAAGGTTCTAGAGTGGTGTGAAAGGGTTGTGGAAATGTCAACCGGTTGAGGAGTGGTGCGAGCTGGTTGCGGAGTGGTGGGAACTGGTTGCGGAGTGGAACGAACTGGTTGCGGAGTGGTGGGAACTGGTTGCGGAGTGGTACGAACTGGTTTTGGAGTGGTGCGGACTGGATGGGGAGTGGTGCGAACTGGTTGCGGAGTAGTGCGAACAAGTTGTGGAGTGGTACGAACTCGTTGCGGAGTGGTGTGAACTGTTTGCGGAGTTGTGCGATCTGGTTGCGGAGTGGTGCAAACTGGTTCCGGAGTGGTGCGAACTGGTTGTGGAGTGGTGCGAACTGGTTGCGGAGTCGTGCGAACTGGTTGCAGAGTGGTGCGAACGGGTTGCGAGTGGTGCGAACTGGTTGCAGAGTGGTGCGAACGGGTTGCGAGTGGTGCGAACTGGTTGCAGAGTGGTGCGAACGGGTTGCGAGTGGTGCGAACTGGTTGCAGAGTGGTGCGAACGGGTTGCGAGTGGTGCGAACTGGTTGCAGAGTGGTGCGAACGGGTTGCGAGTGGTGCGAACTGGTTGCAGAGTGGTGCGAACGGGTTGCGAGTGGTGCGAACTGGTTGCAGAGTGGTGCGAACGGGTTGCGAGTGGTGCGAACTGGTTGCAGAGTGGTGCGAACGGGTTGCGAGTGGTGCGAACTGGTTGCAGAGTGGTGCGAACGGGTTGCGAGTGGTGCGAACTGGTTGCAGAGTGGTGCGAACGGGTTGCGAGTGGTGCGAACTGGTTGCAGAGTGGTGCGAACGGGTTGCGAGTGGTGCGAACTGGTTGCAGAGTGGTGCGAACGGGTTGCGAGTGGTGCGAACTGGTTGCAGAGTGGTGCGAACGGGTTGCGAGTGGTGCGAACTGGTTGCAGAGTGGTGCGAACGGGTTGCGAGTGGTGCGAACTGGTTGCAGAGTGGTGCGAACGGGTTGCGAGTGGTGCGAACTGGTTGCAGAGTGGTGCGAACGGGTTGCGAGTGGTGCGAACTGGTTGCAGAGTGGTGCGAACGGGTTGCGAGTGGTGCGAACTGGTTGCAGAGTGGTGCGAACGGGTTGCGAGTGGTGCGAACTGGTTGCAGAGTGGTGCGAACGGGTTGCGAGTGGTGCGAACTGGTTGCAGAGTGGTGCGAACGGGTTGCGAGTGGTGCGAACTGGTTGCAGAGTGGTGCGAACGGGTTGCGAGTGGTGCGAACTGGTTGCAGAGTGGTGCGAACGGGTTGCGAGTGGTGCGAACTGGTTGCAGAGTGGTGCGAACGGGTTGCGAGTGGTGCGAACTGGTTGCAGAGTGGTGCGAACGGGTTGCGAGTGGTGCGAACTGGTTGCAGAGTGGTGCGAACGGGTTGCGAGTGGTGCGAACTGGTTGCAGAGTGGTGCGAACGGGTTGCGAGTGGTGCGAACTGGTTGCAGAGTGGTGCGAACGGGTTGCGAGTGGTGCGAACTGGTTGCAGAGTGGTGCGAACGGGTTGCGAGTGGTGCGAACTGGTTGCAGAGTGGTGCGAACGGGTTGCGAGTGGTGCGAACTGGTTGCAGAGTGGTGCGAACGGGTTGCGAGTGGTGCGAACTGGTTGCAGAGTGGTGCGAACGGGTTGCGAGTGGTGCGAACTGGTTGCAGAGTGGTGCGAACGGGTTGCGAGTGGTGCGAACTGGTTGCAGAGTGGTGCGAACGGGTTGCGAGTGGTGCGAACTGGTTGCAGAGTGGTGCGAACGGGTTGCGAGTGGTGCGAACTGGTTGCAGAGTGGTGCGAACGGGTTGCGAGTGGTGCGAACTGGTTGCAGAGTGGTGCGAACGGGTTGCGAGTGGTGCGAACTGGTTGCAGAGTGGTGCGAACGGGTTGCGAGTGGTGCGAACTGGTTGCAGAGTGGTGCGAACGGGTTGCGAGTGGTGCGAACTGGTTGCAGAGTGGTGCGAACGGGTTGCGAGTGGTGCGAACTGGTTGCAGAGTGGTGCGAACGGGTTGCGAGTGGTGCGAACTGGTTGCAGAGTGGTGCGAACGGGTTGCGAGTGGTGCGAACTGGTTGCAGAGTGGTGCGAACGGGTTGCGAGTGGTGCGAACTGGTTGCAGAGTGGTGCGAACGGGTTGCGAGTGGTGCGAACTGGTTGCAGAGTGGTGCGAACGGGTTGCGAGTGGTGCGAACTGGTTGCAGAGTGGTGCGAACGGGTTGCGAGTGGTGCGAACTGGTTGCAGAGTGGTGCGAACGGGTTGCGAGTGGTGCGAACTGGTTGCAGAGTGGTGCGAACGGGTTGCGAGTGGTGCGAACTGGTTGCAGAGTGGTGCGAACGGGTTGCGAGTGGTGCGAACTGGTTGCAGAGTGGTGCGAACGGGTTGCGAGTGGTGCGAACTGGTTGCAGAGTGGTGCGAACGGGTTGCGAGTGGTGCGAACTGGTTGCAGAGTGGTGCGAACGGGTTGCGAGTGGTGCGAACTGGTTGCAGAGTGGTGCGAACGGGTTGCGAGTGGTGCGAACTGGTTGCAGAGTGGTGCGAACGGGTTGCGAGTGGTGCGAACTGGTTGCAGAGTGGTGCGAACGGGTTGCGAGTGGTGCGAACTGGTTGCAGAGTGGTGCGAACGGGTTGCGAGTGGTGCGAACTGGTTGCAGAGTGGTGCGAACGGGTTGCGAGTGGTGCGAACTGGTTGCAGAGTGGTGCGAACGGGTTGCGAGTGGTGCGAACTGGTTGCAGAGTGGTGCGAACGGGTTGCGAGTGGTGCGAACTGGTTGCAGAGTGGTGCGAACGGGTTGCGAGTGGTGCGAACTGGTTGCAGAGTGGTGCGAACGGGTTGCGAGTGGTGCGAACTGGTTGCAGAGTGGTGCGAACGGGTTGCGAGTGGTGCGAACTGGTTGCAGAGTGGTGCGAACGGGTTGCGAGTGGTGCGAACTGGTTGCAGAGTGGTGCGAACGGGTTGCGAGTGGTGCGAACTGGTTGCAGAGTGGTGCGAACGGGTTGCGAGTGGTGCGAACTGGTTGCAGAGTGGTGCGAACGGGTTGCGAGTGGTGCGAACTGGTTGCAGAGTGGTGCGAACGGGTTGCGAGTGGTGCGAACTGGTTGCAGAGTGGTGCGAACGGGTTGCGAGTGGTGCGAACTGGTTGCAGAGTGGTGCGAACGGGTTGCGAGTGGTGCGAACTGGTTGCAGAGTGGTGCGAACGGGTTGCGAGTGGTGCGAACTGGTTGCAGAGTGGTGCGAACGGGTTGCGAGTGGTGCGAACTGGTTGCAGAGTGGTGCGAACGGGTTGCGAGTGGTGCGAACTGGTTGCAGAGTGGTGCGAACGGGTTGCGAGTGGTGCGAACTGGTTGCAGAGTGGTGCGAACGGGTTGCGAGTGGTGCGAACTGGTTGCAGAGTGGTGCGAACGGGTTGCGAGTGGTGCGAACTGGTTGCAGAGTGGTGCGAACGGGTTGCGAGTGGTGCGAACTGGTTGCAGAGTGGTGCGAACGGGTTGCGAGTGGTGCGAACTGGTTGCAGAGTGGTGCGAACGGGTTGCGAGTGGTGCGAACTGGTTGCAGAGTGGTGCGAACGGGTTGCGAGTGGTGCGAACTGGTTGCAGAGTGGTGCGAACGGGTTGCGAGTGGTGCGAACTGGTTGCAGAGTGGTGCGAACGGGTTGCGAGTGGTGCGAACTGGTTGCAGAGTGGTGCGAACGGGTTGCGAGTGGTGCGAACTGGTTGCAGAGTGGTGCGAACGGGTTGCGAGTGGTGCGAACTGGTTGCAGAGTGGTGCGAACGGGTTGCGAGTGGTGCGAACTGGTTGCAGAGTGGTGCGAACGGGTTGCGAGTGGTGCGAACTGGTTGCAGAGTGGTGCGAACGGGTTGCGAGTGGTGCGAACTGGTTGCAGAGTGGTGCGAACGGGTTGCGAGTGGTGCGAACTGGTTGCAGAGTGGTGCGAACGGGTTGCGAGTGGTGCGAACTGGTTGCAGAGTGGTGCGAACGGGTTGCGAGTGGTGCGAACTGGTTGCAGAGTGGTGCGAACGGGTTGCGAGTGGTGCGAACTGGTTGCAGAGTGGTGCGAACGGGTTGCGAGTGGTGCGAACTGGTTGCAGAGTGGTGCGAACGGGTTGCGAGTGGTGCGAACTGGTTGCAGAGTGGTGCGAACGGGTTGCGAGTGGTGCGAACTGGTTGCAGAGTGGTGCGAACGGGTTGCGAGTGGTGCGAACTGGTTGCAGAGTGGTGCGAACGGGTTGCGAGTGGTGCGAACTGGTTGCAGAGTGGTGCGAACGGGTTGCGAGTGGTGCGAACTGGTTGCAGAGTGGTGCGAACGGGTTGCGAGTGGTGCGAACTGGTTGCAGAGTGGTGCGAACGGGTTGCGAGTGGTGCGAACTGGTTGCAGAGTGGTGCGAACTAGTTGCGGAGTGGTGCGAACTGGTTGTGGAGTGGTGCGAACTGGTTGCGGAGTCGTGCGAACTGGTTGCAGAGTGGTGCGAACTGGTTGCGGAGTGGTGCAAACTGGTTGCGGAGTGGTGCAAACTGGTTGCAGAGTGGTTCAAACTGGTTGCGGAAAGGTGCGAACTTGTTGCGGAGTGGTGGAAGCCTGTTGTGGAGTGGTGCGAACTTGTTGCGGAGTGGTGTGAAGTGGTTGCGGAGTGGTTCAAACTGGTTGCGGAGTGGTACGAACTGGTTGCGGAGTGGTGCGAACTTTTTGCACAGTGGTGGGAAGTGGTTGCGAAGTGGTGCAAACTGGTTGCCGAGTTGTGCAAACTGGTTGCGGAGTGGTGCGAACAGGTTGCGGAGTGGTGCGAACTGGTTGCGGAGTGGTGCGAACTGGTTG
>SZWC01022773.1:16968-38618 GCA_023375785.1 Penium margaritaceum
GGCGCGGCAGCAGGCCGCTCGGCAGGCGACGCGGCAAGACGAGCAACGGAGCGGACATGAGACGCATGCAACCAAGACGTGTCATCGGGTCCGTCACGCGCACACGGCTGGGCATGGGGACCACCACAGACATCATCACGCAACGACACAGACAGTCCACAGGCAGTAGGACCCCTCGACTCAGTCAACTCACTCGCACCTCCCTGAGATGAGCGCAGGGCGAGAAGCTGGTGAAGCTCGGCGATCGTCCTGTCGCGTTCGGCGAGCGCCTGGTCTCGAGGATCAGCGGAGGAGCCTGCTGTGGCGGCGGACTCCTCTGGGACGGCTGCGGTAGTGGCAGCCGAGCGGGCGGTCGCACCGGACGTCTGGCGCATGCGTGCCTCGTGCGCCTGCTGCAGCCCACGGGTGACCTTGGCCCAATCCAATGGGCGTCCTGTCAGGCGAGTGCAGTCGGGATAGCGATGGTCACCACCGCAGTTGAAGCACACTAGGCGACGTCCCGTCGTGCTGCTAGAGCCGCTGCTGCTGCCGCCGCTGCTGCTGTTGCCGCCGCCGCTGCTGCTGCTGCTCCTGCCACTGCTGCTGCGGCTGACACTGCCAGTGCTGGTGCCGCTGCTGGTCCCGCTGCTGGAACCACCACCTGACGCTCTACGACCCTTCTTCCCCTGCGCTGGAGCCGCCGTTGCTGTAGACGGAGGGGAGGGAGATGCGGCGGCAACTGCAGCTGAAGCGGTGCTGCGACGAGCGCGGTTCGCGGCATCCATGCCTGCCACGTCCAGAAAGTGGAGAGTGGCCCAGCGCAGCAGGGTCTCGTCACTCGCCATGTCGCGAAGCAGCGACTGGTCGAAGTTGCTGAAGACGCGCGCGTAGTCGGGGTGGATGCCGTAGAGGATGATCTGGAGGGCGGAGTATTGCGCAGGAGCGTCGTCCCCAAGATCCTCGTATAACTGGATCGCCCGGCGCCAGTAGTCGGCTGCAGACTCCTGAGCAGTTTGGCAGAGGGAGTTGAAGTCGGCGAGGCGCTGGGATGTCAAGGCTAAGGTGGCACCCTCAAACAGAGTGACGGCCAGTGCCCATGCCGCGCAAGGGTTAGCTCCTGAGCCGGTCAGCGAATCGCCAAGGAACCGACTGAAGTCCTTGGTGAAGTCTGGGGCGGCCTTCATCAGGCCGGAAGCTGCGCGGACTGCCATGTGTGTCTGAGCGGGGTCAGACGTCTGATATGGTGCGAGGTAGTAGGGGAGGACTCCCTCGCTCATGGCCCAACTGCGAAAGCGTGGCTCCCAGGTTTTGAAGTCGTTCCCAGTCCGGAAGACGGGCGGGTCTGACTCGAACCACTTCGGTGGCTTGACCGTCGGCAGGGCAACGGCCGAAGCCGCTGCGGGGCCAGGCATCGAGGAGGCAATTCCCTTACCCAGGCGGGCCCGCAGAGCCAGCTCNGCCGAGCGGGCGGTCGCACCGGACGTCTGGCGCATGCGTGCCTCGTGCGCCTGCTGCAGCCCACGGGTGACCTTGGCCCAATCCAATGGGCGTCCTGTCAGGCGAGTGCAGTCGGGATAGCGATGGTCACCACCGCAGTTGAAGCACACGAGGCGACGTCCCGTCGTGCTGCTAGAGCCGCTGCTGCTGCCGTCGCTGCTGCTGTTGCCGCCGCTGCTGCTGCTCCTGCCACTGTTGCTGCGGCCGACACTGTCAGTGTTGGTGCCGCTGCTGGTCCCGCTGCTGGAACCACCACCTGACGCTCTGCGACCCTTCTTCCCCTGCGCTGGAGACGCCGTTGCTGTAGACGGAGGGGAGGGCGACGCGGCGGCCACTGCAGCTGAAGCGGTGCTGCGGCGAGCGCGGTTCGCGGCGTCCATGCCTGCCACGTCCAGAAAGTGGAGAGTGGCCCAGCGCAGCAGGGTCCCGTCGCTCGCCATGTCGCGAAGCAGCGACTGGTCGAAGTTGCTGAAGACGCGCGCGTAGTCGGGGTGGATGCCGTAGAGGATGATCTGGAGGGCGGAGTATTGCGCAGGAGCGTCGTCCCCAAGATCCTCGTACAACTGGATCGCCCGGCGCCAGTAGTCGGCTGCAGACTCCTGAGCAGTCTGGCAGAGGGAGTTGAAGTCGGCGAGGCGCTGGGATGTCAAGGCTAAGGTGGCACCCTCAAACAGAGTGACGGCCAGTGCCCATGCCGCGCAAGGGTTAGCTCCTGAGCCGGTCAGCGAATCGCCAAGGAACCGACTGAAGTCCTTGGTGAAGTCCGGGGCGGCCTTCATCAGGCCGGAAGCTGCGCGGACTGCCATGTGTGTCTGAGCGGGGTCAGACGCCTGATATGGTGCGAGGTAGTAGGGGAGGACTCCCTCGCTCATGGCCCACATGCGAAAGCGTGGCTCCCAGGTTTTGAAGTCGTTCCCAGTCCGGAAGACGGGCGGGTCTGACTCGAACCACTTCGGTGGCTTGACCGTCGGCAGGGCAACGGCCGAAGCCACTGCGGGGCCAGGCATCGAGGAGGCAATATCCTTACCCAGGCGGGCCCGCAGAGCCAGCTCCTCAAAGCTTAGTGGGCGGCGAGATGAGCTCGGGTCAGCATTGGAGCTTGAGTTGGTGCCCTGGAGGGCTGCACTGGCCTCACGCGCTCTGCGACGCGCCTCCAGGCGGATGAGGCGCGCTCGGAGCACCTCTTCCTCGCCCTCCTCGCCGGAGTCGGAGAGGTTCTCCGCGACCTCATCACCATCACCGCCGTGGGTAAGGTGGTCCGCGCTCGGGTCAGTCGACGGACGATGCTGCTGCTGCTGCTGGGGCAGCAAGCCCCTGACCATATCCTGTAGTTCGGCCACCTGCCTCGTCAAGGTATCGCGGCTCTCCGCCTGTAGATCCGCCAGTGCGCGCACTTGGCGCGCCAATGTAGTCGGGCTCGGCGGCCGCTGCTGCTGCTGCTGCTGCGGTGGCTGCTGGTGTTGTGGCGGCGGCTGCTGCTGTCGCTGCTGCTGCTGCTGCTGCTGCTGCAGTGGCTGTTGTTGTTGCTGTAGTGGCGGCTGCTGCTGCTGCTGCTGCGACTGCTGCTGCCGCTGTGGTGATGATGGCGGTGGTCGACGTTGACCGCTGACGGCGCTGCCCTCGGCAGTTGCGTCGGCAGCCACACTGGGGGAGGTTTGCTTTGGCATGGTAACCGGTTTCTTCCCCTGTTTTCCCCTTCACGGAAGTCCTCCGCGGAATCCTGTCTCCGAGGTACGCCTCCGCGGAACACCTCCGCGGAACTCCTTCACCGCGTAACACGTTCTCCGCGAAACGCCTTCGCGAAACTCGTCCGCGGACCCCTTCCGCGGTACACCCCACCGCGGAAGTTCACCGCGGAATGCCGCGGAACCGCCGCGGAACTGCTGCGGACGCAAGCAGGATTCCGCGGTTTTACTTGCCGCGGAACAGCAGCCGGGGTCGCGCGAAAAGCAGCCGCGGTTGTGGACGCGAAACGCAGCGGGGTGCCGCAACCTGCCGGGACGTCCGTGTGCCGCAACCACCGCAAAGTTATGGCGTTCCGCAACCACCGCGCGAATGCCGCGTCTGGACACCACAGGATGGCCGCGGAACTGCCGTGGTCTTCCGGCCGCGGAGAACCAGGGGAGCCACCGGCGGAAAGCCGGCGCGTTTCAGACCCACCGCCGAGCTTCCGCCGCGGAGTGCTGCGGAGCCTCGGAACGCCGTGGATCTGCTACGGCGCTGTCACCGCGGAGTTGCTTCTTCGGAACGACAGGAGCAACCGCGGCAGATCGCGGCACTGATTGGCGCGTTCCGCTGTGGCTGCGGAGTAGCCGTGTCTTGGCTGCGGAGTTCGCGTCACCGCAGAGCGAGAGGCAATTTTCCGCGGATCGACGGTTCGGCCGCGGAATGGTCGCGGATCGACCGCGGAATCGTCGCGGATCGGTCGCGGAAACGGCCGCGGTCGCGGAACGGCCGCGGAGTTTTAAGGAAACGGTGGGAAAGGTGGAGTCCTCCCAGGACCTCTCGCCGTGACAGTGGGCGCTGCTGCTGCTGCTACTCAAGGCGATGGCTGCAGCCGCTCACTGGTGCCACGGTTGCTGCGCCTCTACTACGCAGCCGTGCGAGCAATGGCTCGCCGCTCTGATACCATGAGAGACAGCTCCTAGCACTGCTGCCGCTAGCGTGGCAACGCAAGCCAGCTAGCTAACTCACTAGCACACACAGGTGGAGGTGAGAACAGCAAGGGGTTGGCTAGGGACACAAAACACAAGTGTCAGAAGCTGTAACTGTTTAAATGTGCAGAGAGAAATGACAACTGAGGTCTGGCCAACCTAAATAGTGCCACGGACCTAGTGGATGCACACACACAAGGCGCACAATCGGCGCTAATTTTTCTAGCAGGACAAAACAGTGGCAAAAACACAGTTTTGGTCACAGTTCCCTGCAGACTCGTCAGAACGACGAGCCGTTTGAACCATAACGGCCACGTCGACGAGATCTACATCCTGATAGGCTGCACGTCTACGTGCTCTGACACAGCACGAGTCTACAAAATACGGAAGTCTTCTGGGCGCCCGTCGCTACCGGCTACCAGTCTGCTGCTGCCGTCGCCAGTCTCAGGGATCTGCACGTGAATGGACATGAGCCGAGGGGTCACCGTAAGCTGTGTACGACACACACAACAACAGTAGTAACTTGCTTGCAAAATCTCACACTCAACCAAGACAAGAGAGGGACGGGGAGCGAGCGAGACAAGTACCGGTGAGCACTCACTCACCACGAGCATAGAGCTCAGGTGAGCAAGAGCCGCCACTCGGGGATCGAACCCGACCTCTCGGAATACCTCAGGGCGGCTACTCACCGATGCACGGTCAGAACCGGCACGGTGGTCCCCTAAGGATCAGCACCCGGGTTAGAAGCAGCTCCCCCATCACATGCAAAGCAAGATAAGATGATGCAGGGCATGGCAGTGAGAGTGTACGCCCCTAGCATCTACCGCATCACACACATAGAAAACTCATAAAGTCATGTAATGGTCTCATTTGTGTTCATGGTGATTCCTGGGTCCAGCAGCAGCAGTAGGCTGGAACGCCACCAGCTTCATCCAGAATGTGCATGTTGGGCGTTTCGCTAGGTGGGACCATTGTTACTCAATCTGTACAGAATGTGTGCAGCCGAATGAGGGGCAAGAGGAAGAGAGGCTGGGCATGCAGAGTGAGAAATGGTCTCACCGATCTGGTGACGGTGCAGTAGAGTGAAGAGAGGAGCCATCACTACATTTGCTGAGGAGGAGAGACCAACAGAGTGAATGGCACCCTTGAAGACATTTCGGCTCAGGGCCTTCGTGAGAAAGTGTGCTCTCTGCGACTTGGTATCCACCCATGCGATTTGGACAATGCCAGCAGCAATGCACTCACGAACAAAGTGATGCTCCACATTGATGTGCTTGGTGCGTGAGTGATGCATGCCACTATTTTCAGCAATGGCTTTTGTGCTCTAATTGTCGCAGCGCAGAGTGATGCAGCGGATAGAAACACGCAATTGTTGCAACAGGCGACACAGCCAAACAGCTTCACACGTGCCTGCACCAAGAGCAACATACTCAGCCTCAGCAGTGCTGCGTGCCACACACCCTTGCTTGCCACTTTTCCAGGAAATTGCAATGCCACCAATCAAGAAGATGTACCCTGTGCGGCTGCCTGCATCAGTGTCGTGTGCCCAATCGCTATCAGTGAAGTCATCAACTACGAGGGAGGGCTGAGCACAAAAGAAGAGGCCAACACTTGGTGTGGAAAGAACATAGCGAACAATTTGCAAGGCGGCCTCCAGGTGTCTTTCGCGTGGGCATTGAGAGACTTGTGAGAGGAAGTTGACCACAAAGGCCACATCAGCACGAGTGGTGGTGGTAAGGTACATTAGTGACCCTACGAATCTGAGATAGTCAGTTCCGTCAACTGTCTCCCCTAGCTTGGAAAGGTCAAATGATTTCAGTAGTGTCTGTCCAGCTGGGGTCATGGGCGTAGAGGTGGTGGGAATGGTGGTGAGAAGTGGACTGAACCGCTCCCCCAGGCTGCGGATACACGCAGCCTGATGCACGTGGAGAGTGCGGCGTGCACAGTCCCGCTCGAGCTCCATGCCCAAGAAGACACGAGCCGGCCCCAGATCCTTCATCTTGTACGCTGCTTGGAGAAGAGACTTAGCAGCAGTGACTGCAGAGGTGCTGGGAGATGCAATGAGGAGATTGTCAACATATCCCAGGATGGCAACCAGTGGCTATGACGGAGGGTTGAGAAACAGTGCGGGATCCACTGGGCTTCTTCTGAAGCCGCCCTTTTCCAGGGTTGCCGTTGTCTGCTGGTTCCAATAGCGGGGTGACTGCTTGAGCCCATAGAGGGCCTTACACAGCCGCCACAAACGGCTTGTCCCATCTGAAAATCCAGGTGGCTGCACCATGTAGATTTCCTCATCCAGCTTGCCATGCAGGAAGGCATTGTTGACGTCCATTTGCTCCTGCTCCCAGTCATGCTTAGCGACTAGACTGAGCAGTGCTCTAGCAGTGGTGTAGCGACCGACGGGTGCAAAAGTCTCGTCAAAGTCCACACTTGGGATCTGTGAGAACCCTTTTACAGTGAGACGCACTTTATACCATTCCACAGTGTTGTCTAGGTTGAGCTTGCGTCGATACACCCACTTGGCCGCAACAGCTTTGCGGCCTGGTGGTAAATCCACTAACTCATCTACACTGTGCTCTGACAGTGCATCGAGTTCAACCTTCATGGCTTGTTCCCACTAAGAGGAGTCAGTGGCCGCGCGTGCTGCCTGTACCGTCATAGGTTCAGGGGGAAGCAGAGAGAGACCGGCGGTAGCAAAGCACGAGGCAACATACACAGCGACGGACGACGAAAGAGCAGAGTGAAATTCCTGCTCAACCAGGGAGTAGCCAAGGGCAGTGCTCGGGTGCATGACAGACGCTGTTGCAGACAGGCCGGAGGTGGTGAGACCAAGGGCCCAAAGGGGAGGGTCACCAAAGACAACAGGGTGTGACTGTGAGGGAAGGGCCCGGAGTCGCCCACCACGCGTGTTGGGCGAGACCGGTGGAACGGTCGTAGAGGAGGAGGGCGCAGTGGGAAGAGGCGCTGTAGGAGAAGAAGGGGAAACAAGAGCTGGTATAGGGGCGACAGGGGAAGACGGAGAGGTGGAGACAAGTGGAGAAGAGGAGCACGACGCAGCGGGAGAGACAGCGGTGGGAGAGCCAGGAGATGGGCTGAGTGAGGGGGCCAATGGAGCCGTGGAGGGAACTCAGGCCACTAGAGAGGCAGACAACAAAGGATGCTGATCGGACGGGGAAGTGACAGCAGGGACAGAAGGACGCCCTGAGAAGGGAGCAAGAGGCCCAGAGGGCAGAAGACCACCCCCACCCCAAACGGGCGGAGTGAGAGGCCCGCCGAAGCATGGGGAGTTACGCTCAAATAGGTGTTCGAAGAAGAGGGCATCACGAGATTCAATTACCCGGCAACGGGAAGGATCCCAAAAGCGCCAGGCTTTCGAGAAGGGAGAGACACCAAGAAACACGCACAGGCGACCACGAGGAGAGAGTTTACCCTCCCGCTGGTCGATGGGCACCCAGACTGAAGCAAGGCACCCCCACACTTGTGCAAGACGGAGGTCAGCGCGACGACAAGTCCAGCGTTCAAAAGGGGTTATAGTATGGGGAAGTGGTCCATGCGGAATCCTGTTCCAGACCCAAGTCATGTAGGACATGGCTTCAAAAGCAATGAGAGGAGACTGACCCAAGGCTGAGAGGAAAGAACGAATCCCATCAGCAAGGGTGTAATTCTAGCGCTCGGACACGCCATTTTGCTGAGGCGTGTAGGGGGCAGAGGATTCAAGGCGCACACCGCGAGACTCAAGAAGACGGGACGTCGGACCGAAGAATTCACCACCACGGTCGCTGTGAAAGACACGCAGAGACCGGAGACAAGCCCGTTCGGCCTGTGGGAGCCAGGACTCAATGACATCCGTGACATCACTTTTGTGCCAAAGGGCAAAGACCCAGCGGTAGCGAGAGTAGTCATCAGTGAGACACATGACATAGCATCCAAGGCCACCCAGGAAATCCTGGGGCAGGGGGCCCATGACATCGGCATGCACCAGATAAAGTGGGTGCGAGGTAGTGGATTCAGAAGTGGAGAAGGGTGAGCGGTACATTTTGCCACTGGCACAGTCAAGACATGTGGACGTGCAGGGAGGCGAGAAAGTGGCAGAGTCAAGGCCATAGGCAGGTTGAAGGCGAAGGAGGCGTTGGATGGCGGTAGTATGGATGTGACATAGGCGACGATGCAAGTGCTCTGCATGATCGGGGGACAAAGATGGAGCGACATGAACAAAGGCAGATGCAGCGAAAGGTGAGGGCAACGTGAGAGGCACTCGGAACAGGTGATCACAACGAACACCACGGAGAACAACACGACCAGAGGAGCAGAGAGAGATGGATGCAAGGCCGCGGCTGGACGAGAAGTCTATGCCTTCATCGTCAAGGGTGGTTACCGAGAGCAGAATGACTTCAAGATCAAGAACACACAGGACATCGGGGAGGTAAACAGTGCCGCCAGGGCCAACAAAGCGGACAACACCAACACCTTCAACAGGGAGGAGCTGACCAGAGCCGGTCCGGACTGAACGTACTGACTGAACAGGCACAAGTGACACGAAGGAGGACCGACAAGATGTCATGTGATGCGTGGCCCCGGAATCAATGATCCAGAGGCTAGATGAGGCACGAGTAGAGGGAAGGACCAAGCAGACAGCCACACTACCATGGGCAGGGGAAGAGGCAGACTGTCCAAGGCGTGCGGGTAAGGTATGAGACTTCCAATGCTCAATCCATGCACGATCATCAGGCAATTCCCCTTGCACACCACCAGAGGTAGAACCACGGAGAGTGACATCCGACTCACAAACAGAGACACGAGACTGGCCACTCATACTCTCACCTCCCTGGGAGAGAAGGTGAAGAAGCTCGGCCAAGCGACGTTCAAGAGCGCGTTCTTTGTCTCGGCGATCGGAGGAGCGCTCGGAGAGGCGGTCAGATGAGCGATCGGAGTGGTGGCCATCGTCCCGGGCCCAGGGAGGGACAGAGTAGTGGGAGGATGGCGGCCCGTAGTAGGGGGGACCGGACGATGGTGGTACCCAGCCCCACGGACTAGGGGCAGGCTGCGACGGCTGAAGTGGGGCTAGTGTGGTAGTCAGGGCAGAGGCAGATGAGGAGGATGAGGACGTTGAGACTGTGACTGCGGAAGTAGCCGAGGAGGCAGCGACGCCAGTGCGGGCCCAATGAGCACGCATGGAGGATGCGAGGCGCGCATCATCGCGGGGACCCGGACACTAAAGAGCTGAGTGGCCGGTGGCACCGCAGTTCCAACAGGTGACATCAGCAATCGAGGGACTAGAGCCTCTGCCACCACGTCTGCCTCCACGTCCTTTGCCCCCATGACCACCACCACGACTGGGATGAGAGCTGTTGCTCCCACTACGGCCGGCTGCCTGCGTTGAGTGAGTTGAGGCCTGAAGGGTGGAGACGGTGGAGGATGCTGCAGTAGAAGGAGAGGGTGAGGAGGTAGTGACAGCTGCAATTGTGGCGCGATGCAGCCGCTTGTTTTGGAGAGGGTTCTACCAATCAGTGAGACGTGCAGCAGTAAAGTCAAAGAGGGGGCCAATCCCTGGTGGGGAATCAGCAGGGACTGGTGCAGAAGCAAGGCGTTTAAGTCTTGCGTGGGAGACATGGAGGTACAGGTCAAACAACTCTGGGATAAGGCCAGTAACGATGGACAGACAAGCGGAGAGAGGTCCTGGTGCAGCATTGCCGAGGTCACGCAACAAGCGAAGGCTGCGTGCCCAGTACTCATCTGTTGTCTCGTCTGCCCGCATGTGCAACGTGTTGAGTTGAACAGTGAGTGCACTTTGGGCAGCATGCCCAATGACAGTCTTGCAATGGCGGATGAGTGCATAGGCACCAACTGGGTCAGCAGTGGTGCCTTGAATGGGGTCTGCATTGTACGTACCAATATCATCAAGGAGACTCTCAGGACTAGCGTTAATGAGGGCCCGCACAACACGTACAGCCTCTGTAGGCTGCGGCACAAAAGATGGCTAGGCGGGTGCATATGACTTCCATAGCAGTTCACCCTGAGCCCACGCACTGAAGCATGTCCTTCAAGATGTCAATGTGAGCTTGGAGGTCAACTGCGGCGGCGGTGTTTCAAAGTCCTTCCGTCGCGCTGGTGGGAGAGTACAAACAGAGGCGGTTGCAGCTATGACAGATGGGGAGGAGGAGTTAGCAGCGCCACCAGCAGGTGGTGCTAATGAGCTTGTACATCCTGACTTATCAGCAGGAAGGGCTGCTGCAAAGGCCGGCACAGTGCGAAGATGTTCAAGAGCAAATGTAGCTACTTTTGCGGCTAACTCCTGCTGTGCATCCCGCTCACGATCAAGTTCATCTTGTGCCTTTTGGCGCTCAGCCTGTGCTTCGCTAAGAGCGGCCTAGAGGTCCTCAAGCTTGTCATCCGGTCCTAGCATGGTGAGAGTGTAAGAATGCTAGTGCAAAACTGCTATCAAGAATGAGGGGCACGAGGAAGAGAGGCTGGGCATGCAGAGTGAGAAATGGTCTCACCGATCTGGTGACGGTGCAGTAGAGTGGAGAGAGGATCCACCACTGCCGTTGCCGAGGAGGAGAGCACTGCTACCCACCCACCAAGCGCCACTCCGAGGCGCAGGAGGCCAGTGACAGTGGCTCCAGCCACTATCGCAGATGCAGATGCAACGAGGACCCTTGTGACGACGTGTGGAGTCAGCTGGCGTGGAGAACCTGTGGGAGTCAGGACAGTTGCTGCGGTGGAGGCGCGGATGGAGCCGACGGCGGCGGCAGTGGCGTCAGCAGTAGATGAAGGTGCAGTGGCGACAGAGGCTGCTGCTGCTGTGATCTGAGTGGCAATGTTTGGCGCGGCCGCTGCAAGCAGTGTGAGAGAGGCTGCTGCGTGAGTGTAGGCTTCTGACGCTCGACCGACGGCAGTTTGAGTGGGTGTTCTACATGCACGAGCGGTTGCAGCGAAGGTTGCTGCGGCCCCTGCTGCGGCCCCTGCTGCTGCGTCAAGCACCGCACCTGCGAGGGCGATAGAGTCAGTGTGCGTGGTATGTTGGGGCGGCGGCTCATGCGTGGTATGTTGGGACGGACTTCTAAGCCGCCCCCATGCTCGCTCGACCATGTCAAAGATGCCCGCATTCTGAGAAAAATGATTAGGTCGCCCCCAATCTGGAACATTATGGCCACGTCGCCCCCACTTGTGGTGTTACGGGGAATAAATGCTAGCCTACACACTATGGTTGAAACATTATCAATGTTTTGCCCCCACTTCTGGCTATGTCACCCCCAAAAATGGGGGCGACGTAGCAATAATTGTCAGAATGGGGGCCAGTTGGAAAACCAAAGAAAATGGGGGTGACCTAGGCAGACGTTTTTTGAATGGAGGTGACGTAGTGGTTTTTCTCAGACATGGTCAGCCGAAAATGGGATATGTTTTTTTTGTCCCTTGGTCGTAACCAATGAGAGTAGGAGGGTCTCCAAGACACCAAAACAAGCCAGGGGATTGAAACTGACCCCCCAAGCAACTTGCAGCTTGTATACTCTAGGATGCTTCCACCAGCGGTGGAATATCCGTGTGATATTAATTATCAGATTTTCTCGTCCCTCGTGTGCTCTACACAGGAAGGGTGCATGTGTTATTTCGGTGTAGAGCTGTTGGTGGGTCTTCGTTTCCTTCCTACGAGGAGGGAGTTGTGCGAACCTTAGCAATACATATGTGACGTGGTCTTGCAGGAGGTGGGGTATTGTTGCCAGGATAGTCGGGGTGGGATTATGTGTTTTTTGGGCCCATCTTTCTTGCCATGATCGGTGGAAAATGGTGGCTCATGTGATTTTCGATATTGTGTGCTTATTGTGAGGGGTTGTGGGTCCGAGGAGGATGTTCGGAAGAGTAGGTGCCATCTTGGGAAAGAAAGTAGTGAAAGGAAGCGGAAACAGTGGATGACTGGTTGGATATCGCGACATTGCATAAAGCAATGTTCAATCGTTTCTCGATCGTTACAGCGTGGGCAAAGTGGGGACGAAGGAGGGCGGAGGAATTGGTATCTGTGGATGGAAGGTTAATGATTTGGAGCATGACGTCTTGTGCACGAAGACGGATGGGGATATTGATGAGGTTGTCGAGGATCTATTGCCATTGGAAAGGTCGGTTGAAAATGGGAGCGATCCGGGAATTAGCCGGACATGCTGCCGTGAAGCCAATTTTATGTCGCATAACTTCCGGCTGCGAGTTTCTACAGCAAGTGATCAAAATGTGCACTGAAAAAAGAATTAAGTGAATGTAATGGACCAATGCAGAAGATGTGGAAGTGTTCAACTTTTTCATGAAGTTCGAATGTTTGAACAGTCTTTAGAGTTCAGCTCGGTGAAATAATCTGCTACGTATGCCACTTGCGGCAGCTTTCGCGCGAAGCTAGGGAGCATTTGGTGAAAAAAGGGGTAGAGGATCCTCGGCAGGATTGACGGTTCTATTTGTGGGAGGCTCTGCCGAGGACAATATTTGCCGCATTTCCTGCCGTGCCGCTGTTTGCCGAATTTGGACCAGCACAATGGTCACTCCCCCGCTTAATAAAACCACGTTCAAGCCATGTATTATGTGGTGTTCCGCAGCCTTTTCATGTATCTAGCGGTATCGAACCTGGTCCCTCTCGAAAAGAAATGTTCTGGGCGCTCTCTTGGATAAATGTATATACGTGCGGCTAATCTGGGCGACAGCCATGGGAAAGGAGGGCCACGACAACATGGGGATAAATGATTCAAGCCTACAATTATTGCTGCGCAAATCAACCTCGCAACAGCCGGCCGTCGTCACCCGTGGTCGCGGTTGGAAGTTCTTGGTGACTGCCGGTGAAAACATCGAATGTGGAAGCTTGTATTGCAGTCGTCTGAAGGGTGATATCTCGTCAATTGTAGCCATCGTCATTCATCGTGTTTTCAGCTGTGAAAATTGAAATGTTGATGAATGTATCGATACATAATTGGTTACGCTACCATTCTTGACATTTTGTATTGGAAATATGTCCTGGAGGTCCTGGGCAGGACTCTCTCCACTACGATATACAACAAGAAAACACGCACGATATAGATGTAGCGTGCCGAACCAAATTTGTGTCAGGGTGTGTCTGAAACAGACCTGCCACATCATTGGCAGTAGATACAAGATACTAAACAAGGATCCAATGTTGCACTAAGGTGCAGAGGGTTACGTAGTAAGCTTTGCAAAGTTGGCTATAAGTGAAACCAAAAGAGTTTCGAAGACAAACATAGGGAAAGTCATAATGTAAAAATTCCACTTCACCTAGACTTAATGTGTAATGTGTTTGTTCTGTTTGATGTAATTATTATGCTTGTACCCCTCCAAAAGTACATTCAAATTTGACCTCTCGAAAAGATTTTATGGAATCACATGTGCAAATTAACATTTTGAAATCAAGATTACTGTATCTTACCCATTGCTGTATCTTACCCATTTTCACACATGGATTTGTTCCATGGACTATCTTCCACACATTTATTGTATCCATACGTGTGTCCATTTCTGTGTACATATACATGCAGTCGTTTATGAATCTTAGAAAATTATAGTTGAGTCATTTCTATCATATGTATTCAATCTATGCAGTATTTTCTTCACATTAATATGATTCAACCATCCAATGACAATGATTTGTTGTGATAATGTGTGTGAAAAAAAATCAATTGAAAGAAGGCAAATAATTCATCATAGATTATAAGTTACATAATTTTTCAAATTATTTCTCCTTTCCTAAACACATTGATCTAACAGTTCATTTTTGGTGTAGTGTAACTTGGATCCGGGTATGTAGGCTCAGTTGTCTTGGAGCGTGTCGTAGTTAGTTCCTGGCTGGTTCCTCTCGCGTCCGGAGAGTGCTATGGTCAACTGAGCTTGTCTCGTTGACCAGTCCGGAGCGTGTGAGAGAAACAAAGCTAGTACGTCTTTAAAGTTCGACCCTGTCAGATATTCTTGTGTTATTTTGTATGTCCTACTTGGAAACAGAGTACCGTTCACAAATTGCAGGTTGGCGGACGTCCCCAAAACAGGTCTACAAATTGATAACACTAGGTTACTACGTAACCCAGAAACAAGTGGATGCTGTTGCACGCAAAGCATGCATAGGGTTACATAGTATCCCTACACATAGGTTTACACATCCATTGACTTGTTCTTATACACGTGAGTTATCTACCTCTTTATGTTATTTAAAAAATATGTTTTTGAATACGCACATTCATATTTATACATAGATGTATACATCTATATGTTACATCATTTTGTAGAGATATGTATAATGATATCCACATGCATATCCATAGTCTTATTGTGCCGTGTAAAGTGATTTCAATGGTGTTGGTGACAAATTAACTTTTGAAGAACATAATTCTGTCAGATGAATTCGTCGGCTGAAAATAGGGGCCATCGGGGAATCAGTCGCTAGGCCAAGGATGTAGCGCGAGGTGTGCCTGAGGATATGCGTGGAAGCTTCCTAGCAACGTAGCCGCTGACTAGGCGTCAGTGCCTGATTAGACGGTGTCGACAGTCACAGGTCGTACACACTACGGCACGGGTTTGGCTAGGAGACACAAGGCAAGGTGTCAGAATGCTTCAATATAGCATATGCAGAGAGAAATGACAAATGACAGGTCCAAGGCATAAGTACCTGTCGCGGCGCACGGCGGGTGTCGCACGCGGCAGTCCAAGAGCTGTCCTAAAACCGGCAAAAAACCACTGTTTTGGCCGTAACTCTGCGCACACATGTCAGAATGCTACGTCGTCTGAACCTAGACGTACAGAATCAAAAGAAAAACGCTACGACTTGTCACATGCATGCATCCATCGACAGACAATGAGCATACAATGCAAAAACATGCAAATAGGCCTCATGGCCAGTCTGCCGAAAGACGTCTGCAAGATGTAGAAGACACAACAGAGAGTCCCGGTGGCATCTGGGGCTCTGGTGCAGTGGTCGGCCAGCTCCAAGCTGGTAGTCCTCCGCTTGTCATCGCGCCAGTGTCACCAGGGTCGCCCGCTTCAGGGATCTGCACGAGTATGGACACGGCCGAGTGGTCACAATAAACTGTACAGGAACGGCACAAAGCACAACACTCCCCCATGACCCGATGGTACGCATGTCCATACGCGTGCAGAACTGGTACGCACACAATAGTGAGTGATGGCGGTGAACCGCTCGGGTGTCGATAGGATGAAGAGCGAGGGGTCTGCCTCGCTCTGTACATATCCTGCGCGAGTCAAAGTGCCAGTGATCTCCCGATTCAAACACCGTGGAGACTGCTTGAGGCCGTACAAGGACTTGCGCAAGCGCCAGACCTTGTCACCATCCTCAAAACCTGGTGGCTGAGCCATGTAAAACTCCTCATCCAGAGAGTCATGGAGGAACGCATTGTTCACATCCATCTGGTGCAGTTCCTAGTCATGCTGAGCCACTACACCGAACAGAGCTCGAGGTGAGGTCATGCGGCCGATAGGGGCAAAGGTGTCAGTGAAATTGACTCCCTCAATCTAAGAGTACCCCTTGACGACCAAGCGGGCCTTGTAGCGTTCCAGTGAGCCATCCGGCTTCACCTTCTTGCGAAAGACCCACTTGACCTGAATTGCCTTCCTCCCACGGGGAAGGTTGACAAGCTCATAGACTCTGTGCTCTCGGATAGCGCGAAGCTCATCCTCGCAAGCAGCTTGCCAGGCATCGGCATCCTCCGATGAGAGAGCCTCCCTGAATGTGCCAGGTTCAGGCGCCATAGAGGGGAAACTCTGCGTGGCGAGTGCACACGCCTCAGAGTCGGGCCTGACGGCCACGAGATCAGCTGCTGCGTCACAGGCGATATGGAACTCGCGATTGACCAGGTCGTGCCCTACAGGGCACGCTAGATGTACCTCTGAAAGCTTGGTGCGAGCACTCATGCCTAAGGCCTTTGTGCCTGGATCACCGCTCGCGATGCTACGAGTGGAACGCCTGGGTCCGGGACCCAACGCTCGCTGAGCTCCGGAGTCTAGTGGTCGAAGGCGGCCACCGGGCTCACGGGAGTAACCGGAGGTCGAGGGGTGCACCTCAGGCTCAGGGATAGGTACGACCACAGGAATGGGTACGACCATAGGTGGTGAGGGCTGAGACGAGGCAGCCGGAGATGCCGAGCGAGGAGATGAGTGTGTGGGAGACACGGGGCTGGGTGTGAAAGCAGGCAAGGTTGGTCCGAACACTAAGGCGGGGGTGTCAACCGACGTAGGAACGGGAGTGGGCAAGACTGGGTCAGACGTAGGAGCAGGGGTGCCGGCAGACACAGGTGATGGTGCAAGAGGAGGCGTGAGAGAAGAGGTACCTGTGGGGTGTGAAACAGGCTGTACAGGCGAGATCTTTGGGCCGTCGGCAATGATAGCCGGATCATCAAGGGCTTGAGATCGAGAGGGGGCTCGAGCGTACACATCAGCCGGATGAGGGATGGTCGCTGGCGTAGAAGTTTCCCCCATCCGCCGAGGACCCTCACAGGAAGGGACATGGGTTGCGGAGAGGGCGGTGATTGAAGTCAGGTCACGATACGTGAGTGACTCAAAAAACAGCGCGTCACAGGACTCAATGACGCGACGGTGTGTGGGGTCCCAAAAACGCCAGCCCTTCGACCGCGGGGAGATGCCAATGAAGGCACACAGACGACCCTGAAGGGAGACCTTGGACGCCTGCTGGTCCTCGGTGTACGACACGGAGGTCAGGGATCCCCAGACGCGAGCGAGATTAAGGTAAGCACGGTGGCCAAACCAGAGCTCCTACGGTGTAACATGGTCCGGAAGTGGACCATGCGGGAGGCGGTTCTAGACCCAAGTCATGTTGGCGAAGCCCTCGAAGGCGAAAGACTTCGGGAGACCGCACTCAGACTGCATGGCGCGAACCGCATCCTCCATGGTGCGGTTCCAGCGCTCAGATACACTATTTTGCTGTGGAGTAGCAGGAGCGGAGACCTGGTGAAAAATCTCGTGCTCAACAAAGAAGGAGTCCATCTCGCCAAGGAACTCGCCTCCGCGATCCGAGCGAAAAGTATGTAGCGTGTGGCGAGACTGACGCTCAGCCATCACGAGCTAGAGCTGAACTGCAAGGTCGGCGACACTCTTCTGACACAGACTCTAGACCCACCGCATGCGGGTGAAGTCATCAGTGAGCACCAGAACATACCGGCCCCTCTAAGCCAGGGACTCGAACGGAAGAGGACCGAGAAGGTCCGAGTGGACCAACTCGAGAGGCCTAAGTGCTCGGGAACGCGAGTCAGGGTAGGTGCACCAGTGCATCTACCCCTGAGCACAGAAAAGACAGTCGGTCTTGGATGGCTTCTCGAAAAAAGCCACGTCAAGACCAAGAGCAGGCTGTGTTCGAATGAGCTTCGACATAGTGTCGGAGCCCACGTGACACATACGACAATGAAGCAACCGCTGGTGTTCCGAGGATAGAACACCAGTGACAAAAACGCGACCGGATGAGGAGGGAGAGCAAGGGGAGGAGGGCCGAGCGATACGATACAAATCATCTATGACTGAAGCACGCAAGACAATGCTACGGGTGTCAGTAGCAGTCACAGTCGCTGAATCAGCGGTGTGCTCCACAGAGAGACCCATCAGAGTGCAGGCACGCACAGAAAGCAGGCTGAGCTCAAGATCAGGCACAAACAAGACGTCAGAAAGATACAAGGGGCCAGACGGACCGACGAAACATACAACCCCCACACCATGGACTGGCAAGGACAGACCAGAGCCTGTACAAACAGAACGGACAGTCGTAACACGACCAAGTACGACAAAGTCACTGCGACGGCACGTCATGTGATGGGTGGCCCCTGAATCGATGATCCAAGTGCCACTGGAGTCACGACTGGTGGACGTCACTGTACAACGAGTAATGAAACACTCGGCATCAGAGGGACGCTGAGCCGACAGTGGGGAGGAACGGCGTACATCACGAAGATGAGACTCATGAATCCAGTCAGTGCAGTCATGCCCATCATCATCACATGCTGGCTGTGCTCCCCCACACGTGTCATCACGAGCCATGGGAACGGACGGACAAGCAGTCTGTAAACCACCCAATGATGATAACACACTCGCACCTCCCTGAAAGCAACGCGCCAGAAGTTGACGAAGCTCGGCGATGGTGCGGTCACGTGGGTCCGGATCGTTGTTGCTCGCCGGTGAGGACGCAGGAACGGCTGCAGTCGTGGCCGCCACACGTCCCGAGGAGGGTGCGGGGGATGCGCCGGACGTGGAACAAAGAGCATGAGTAGCCTGAAGCCCACACGTGATCCGCGCCCAGTCAAGCGGCTGCTGGCACTCGGTGTAGCATTGGGCGCCTCCACAGTTGTAGCAGTGCACAGAACGGCCACTGCTACCACTGGATGACGATTGCTGCTGACCTTATCCACGCTTCCTATTCTTCTTCTTTCCCCCGGGCGGCTGCTGCAATGCCCTGTGTCTGCGTGGGTGTAGATGGGGTCGAAGAGGAGGAGGAAGATGAGGTGGTCATGGTGGAGGTGGATGAGGGTGACTGTAGGAGAGAAGATGGTGGTGATGCGATGAATACTGCAGCGAGGGAGGTCTCCTGATGCGCTACTGCTGCCTCACAGGCTGAAGTCACCTGGAGGAAAAGCTTATGCGTCCAAGGAAGCAACTACAGAGTGGCTGAGAAAGGCTCGAGGACAGCGTCGCTGTCGTGTGAAGATGTCGGTGTACTCAAGGCGAACTCTGAGTATAATCGTCCAAAGCGCCCACAGCTATGTGCCTCCTGAGGTCCCCAGACGCATGTAGATACGCATAGCGTGTCACCAGTAATCCGCTGCAGACTCCGTAGGCCCCTGACAAAGCAAATGGAAAGCACGAATGTGTGACGCACGAGTGGCTTGCGTCTTTGCGGCCAGCAGGGATAACGCCAGATCCCAGCCTCCACGGGGATCGGCGCCGGTGCCTGTGCCAGCCTCGCCAAGGAAGGGGCGGAAGTCGACAACAGTCTCACGTGGCATGGCGTAGAGAAGTCCGCGCATGGCCCGGGCTGCTGGCAGTGCCTGTGTTGGGTTTGTGGACTGGTACGGGCTGTGGTAGTACGGCCACACTCCCTCAGATGTAGCCCACACCTGCAACAGGATCTCCCAACAGTCGAAACCATCCTCGCTGGTGTACCGTGGAGGTGGTGCCTCAAAGTCCTTAGGTTGCCGCTCCGTGGGGAGAGCAACCGCAGGCTGAGGAGGACGAGAGATGCGAAAAACTCCTGGGAAAGGGTGATCGCCAGGGTAGTCAGGTGATGATCATATCGGGGTAACCGGTGGAGGTCGGGTACCCGTCTGCAGCTGACGGAGGCGCTCCTTGAGAACTCCAATCTCGTGCTCCTGGGAATCATCCGTGATGCCTGGCATGAATGGCTCATCGTGTAGTGGCTCATCATCAAGGGGGTTAGCAGGTGGTGGGTCAGGTGGAGCGCCTGTCACGGGTGCCTGGATGTAGCGGGAGGGCCAGTTCGGCCCTCCCACCTCGCGATAGCGAGGGGGTGGCTACAAGCCACCCCTCGCTATCGCGAGGGCTGGCCGGTGGCCAGCCACTCACTGGCTACCGGCCGGCCGGCGGCCGACCGGCTGGATGGCTGGCGGCCGGTCAAGTGACCGGCCGGCCACCCGCCGGCGAGCCATCGGCCGCCGATCGAGCTGGTGGCTCGATCGGCGGCCAGGAGGCCATGAGGCCTCGAGGGACGAGGCCTGTGGCCTCGTGCCCTCGTCCTCGCTCGCCCTCCTCGCTTGTGAGAACAAGCGAATACGAGGGATAGAGCGAGGAGCGAGGAGCGAGTGAAAAACGAGAAAAGATCGGCGCGAAATCGTCGATCGTGCCTCGCACGCGACGATTTCGCGCCGACGCGTCAAAACTGAAACTCGAGTTCGTTTAGGACGAACTGCGAGTTTCTAAACCGGAAAACTCGTGCAAACTCACGAGTTCGAGGTAAAAACCCCCGGTTTGGGTCCCAAAACCAGGGGTTAGGTAAAAACGGAAATGGGCCTCCGGAGACTCGAAATATTCGAGTCTCCCTGCTCTGGGTCGTTGATGACGATTGCCCCTCAGTCTNGCGAAGGGGGTAAACCCCTGACGCGGACTGAGAACGCCATTCTGCGAACTCCGACGACGACTTCAGAGCAGGAGCTGGAGACACGGCCCGTTACAGTGGTTCTCAGAGCGAGACGACCCTCGAGACCAAGGGTTCGACGGAAACGGCGGCTACGACATAGATAAAACGCCGCCGGCAGCTGCAAGCAGCAGCAGAAACGCCAGAAGGGACTACGGCGCCAACTCTTGACGGATTCAAGCGCCGTAAAGTGCGTTAGAGAGCTGAAAAAAACTCTACTTGGTGGAGAGCCTTTCTTCCAGCCTCTCCACACTTCCAGGGGGCTGGGAGGATATTTGTGGGGCGGGTTGGGGAGTTCCCACCTCAAAAACCACAAAATCCTCCTCATCTTCAAGTCTCTTTCATCAAAAAAAAAATGGGACAGCGCCCCTCCCCAAGCTTAGGGGCTCTCACGACCTGAGAGCACCCTAAGAAGAAGGAGAGCTCCACCTTGGGGATTTTGGCGGCTCCTCCAACGACGGCGGCTCAAGGAGGACGTCGCCAAGGGGCGCAAGACGCGCAAAGGAGACTCAAGAGGAGGCCAAGGAAGACAAGAGGAGGCCAAGGAAGACAAGAAGACAAGAAGACAAGAAGAAAAGTAGTTTCTTTTGTCCTAGACCTTGTACTTCTCTTCATGCTTTTTGTCTTAGTTTTGTGAGCGGTACTCACAATCCTTGCTACTCCCTTGTATTTTGATTTTCTGTTTTCCTAGACCCTAGTTGCTACCAAGTGCCGTGAGTCACGGCCTAGGAGGACTAGCTTCTAAATCCACGACATTGTGCCGACGTGGCGGCCTAGGAAAATAGATATTAAAATTGAAATTGCCTCACCGACCGTGAGAGCAACGTCTAAGGAGGCGATTCCTCCTCGTTGTGGGGTGATCCTCACAACAACTTTCGCGTGCTAGTTGCACGAGCGACGGGATGGCAAGTGCCGGACCGTCTAAGACCAACAAGGGCAAGGTGGTGACGGCGTCACCACGAGCTCTCGGCGGACTCCAAGTGTTGGGAGCCGCCGTCGCGAGCACGGTTGCCAACCCAAGGGCAACCGTGCCGCCAAGGGCAACCCTACCGCCTAAGGCAACCGACGCCAACCTCGGCGACACCGAGAAGCGTGCGGAGGCCGCAAAGGTGCTCGACGAGCACGTCGACGCGCACATGGGCGACCCCCATGCGACCGACGACGCGATGGAGGAGGATCTTCCGGAGGAGGACCCCGTCGAAGAGCACGACGTCGACGATGGCGAAGGCGACGAGGATCGCGACCATCGCCATCGTCGTGCGACGAACTCGAGCCGATTGCTCGAGAAGAGCAAGACGCTCGTCGCATCGCCTGAAGCTGTCGACGGCAGCGATACTGCCGAAAGCAGCAAGGGCGTTGAAAGCAGCCACACGGGAAGT
>SZWC01022774.1:15253-39946 GCA_023375785.1 Penium margaritaceum
CCCCCCCCCCCACCCCCCCACCCCTCGACACTATCGCGGCCCTCCATCGCGACGGCCGCGATGGAGGGCATGCCCGCTTTTGCCATGCTTAACCAGCGACATGCGTTGCTATTTGAGCATGGTGAAATCTGGGGGGCGGATGGGGCTTATCTTTGCCGGACAGGGGCGAATGGGGCTTATTGTTCCGACGAAGGGGTATATGAGGCTTATTGTTCCGACGGAGGGGTATATGAGGGTCATGGGTAACAAAACAGGGAGGAATCGGCATTTTTGCCGTTCTCTTCTTCTACTAATGCTGTTAAATTGAGATCGACACGAGATGTCTGAGCTGGAAATCCTCGGGAGCAGGTTGGGGCAACAGCGTTGTTGATGCAGCGTGCTGGCTTCCACGCTCGTTGCTTAGTCTGCTGCCCCCTCAGTCAGCTGCTCTACAGTATAAGTTTAGATGCTCTGGGTTTGTTACTCAGAAGTGCGCGTGCCAGTGTTAGCGCCAGGAAGCAGCTAGTAACTTGAAGTAACTGATTAGGAATGAAGAATGAACAGTAATGGGAGACTCCTCCAAGTTCTATCTCCCCCTCCAGCTCTGTAGAGCTTGTTACTCAGCTAACCAGCCAATGAGAAAATAGTCCTAGATCTAATTTCTGGCAGGTAGGGTATTTTCGGTAAGCTCTGCCAGACGGCCGACAGCCCAAAACCCAGGCGTCGTCTGTTTTGCCTGAAAACTGGACCATACCTTAATACCGATGCTATAAACGCAGTTGTGTGGTCAGAAACAACTAGAAAAATGGCTGCCCGAACCCAGGCAGTGTCTACGAAGGTCCATTGTGCTAAACAGTGCCAAGCAACAAGAAACATGGACCCTAGGCAGAGCACGGCGCTACAGACACAATGGCACAGTCAGATCTAGCATTGCACGCATGCAGACAGCCACAGTGGTGGCAGTGACCGCCAGCGGCTCGACCGCCAAGGAGGCCTGCCGATGGAGCTGAGCACGTTGACGCAGGGAGGAGGCTCCAGAAAACTGCGTGTAGGCCTCAGTGTACGTCGGCTCCATCAGACGACACTCCAGCAGCCTCAAGTCTCGCCGTCAGACATCTGCACGCTAATGTACACAAGCCGGGAGGACAGAACAAAGTACAATGAGAGACCCAAAAAACCAACACTCCTCCATGACTCACATGCGCAGTGCACATGGGCGAGCAGCGTCACATGCAACAGATACACTCCCCCAGGGCACATAGAGATGCAGGCCAGGAAAGAGAGTGCAACTCATGGACGCACGCCGACTGAACTCACAGCCTTCTTGAATGAGTCGCGCTTCAGTGTCTTGGTGAAGAAGTGAGCCAACTGTTGTGTTGTCTCAACCCACACAACGTTGATGCTGTCGTCATGCAACAATGAGCGCACATAGTGATACTGAACATTGATGTGGTTTGTGCGTGTGTGATGCACGCCGTCATTGTTGGTGATGGCCATGGCACTCTCATTGTCACAATGCAGCGTGATGGATGCAACAGACTGACGCAACTCGGACAACAAATGACGCAACCACACGCTCTCACATGCGCCAGAACCAAGGGTTATGTACTCAGCCTCAGTAGTGCTGCCTGCAATGTACCCGTGTTTGCCACTACGCAAGGACACCGCCATGCCGCCAATCAGAAAGATCTAGCCTGTGCCGCTCTTACCGTCCGGACTGCCGGCCCAGTCACTGTCGGTGTCACCCACCGCGACAACAGACGGCTGTCGGCGGAACATGAGACCTCGCCGTGGAGTCGAGATGACATAGCGCAATACTTGGTTAGCAGTCTCAAAGTGGAGGTGACGCGGCTCACGAGAGAACTGAGCGAGGAGGTTGATAGCGAACGCGATGTCTGGGCGCGTCGTCATCGCCAGGAACATCAATGACTCGATGGCGCGTAAATACACAGTCACGTCTACTGGCTTCCCAACCAGAACTAGATCAGAACTCTTGAGCAATGCCTGACCGTCAGGTGACATGGGTGAGGATGCTCTCGGCACGAGGGACAAGTCCTCAGCGAAGCGCTCGGACACAGTATGGACATAGGTGGCTTGATGGACATGTAGTATGCCCGCGGAGCGATCATGCTCAAGCTCCATGCCCAAAAAGACTTGCGATGGCCCGAGGTCTTTCGTCTAGTAGGCAGTGTATAGTAGGTCCTTGACCCGCTACATGGCAGTTGCGTCCGGTCATGCGATGAGAAGATCATCGACATAGATCAAGACGGCGACAAGGGTCTGACCTCGCGGGTTGATGAATAGCGCGTGGTTGGCAGAGTTGCAAAGGAGGCTGCCGCTGAGAAGCGTACAACTGATCTCTTGGTTCCAGCAATGGAGTGACTGCTTCAAGCCATAAAGGGCCTTTCGCAGCTTCCAAACCTTGCTAGAGCTGTTGTGAAAGCCTGGAGGTTGCATCATGTGGAACTCCTCACCTTCCAGTGAGCCATGGAGGAAGGCGTTGCTCACATCCATATGATGCAGTTCCCACCCATGCTGGGCAACCAGGCTAAACAACCCCCGGCTGGTGGAGAACCGACCAACCGGGGCAAAGATCTGGTCATAGTTGATTCCAGGGACCTGAGCAACCCGTTGGCCGCGAGACGGGCCTTGTACTTGTCCACAGACCCGTCTGGCTTCCACTTTTGCCGGAAAACCCACTCGACCCGTCTAGATTCCACTTCCAGGGGAAGGTCGACGAGCTCATACAGGTGATGTTGCCGAATGGCGGCTAGCTCGCCGGCACATGCGGCTTCCGATTGAGCAGCCTCGGGAGACGCCCGAGCCTCACATAGGGTGGCTGGGTCCTCTGGTCGCTCAGTGGGCCGGACAATGAGGGCGTGCACGTCACGTGCCCTTGGTGGGATCCATGTGAGCGTGGTTGCAACGGCATGCCGGTGTTCCTGAAGGAGTAGAGCACAACACAGAGCTGACCCTGGATGTAGGTTGGCGATGACTGACAATGTGGCCAAGCCGAGTGCCTTGGTGCCGGGGTCCCCACCCACAATCGTGGGAGTGGATCTGACATGAGGTGAGGACTCTCATGGAATGATAAGGGGTCGTGGGGTGAGAGGACGTGCGGAGGTGGCCTGAGAGCCAGCTCTCGGTCTGGGTCTGAGGCTCCCGCCCGGACCACGTGTGTAGCGCGCCGATACGGACGGGGCAGCCGGCCTTGAGGGACCTGCAGACAAAGGCGGGGCGGCCGGCCCTGAGGGGCTAGCAGATACGGACGGGGCAGCCAGTTCTGAGGGGCTGGCAGACATAGACGGGGCAGTCGGCCCTGAGGGGCTCACAGACACGGACAGGGCAGCCGGCCTTAAGCCGGTAGGCAGAGGCGGGGTGGCCGGCCCCGAGGGGCTTGGAGACACTGATGGGGCAGCCGGCCCTGAGGGGCTGGCACACACGGATGGGGAAGTTGGCCCTGAGGGGCTGACAGACACGGACGGGACAGCCGGTCTTGAGGGTCTGGCGGACACGGGTGGGGTGGCCTGCCCTGAGGGACTGGGAGACACGGACGGGGGAGCCGACCCTGAAGTACTGACAGGCGCGGAGGGGCAGCCGGCCCTGAGGGGTTGGCAGACACGGCCGGGGCAGCCGGTCCCAAGGGGCTGGCGGACATGGTCCGGGCAGCCGGCCCGGAGGGGCTGGCGGACATAGATGGGGGAGCCAACGAAGGTGGGCCCGCGGGCGCAGACGATGGAACGCCCAGACGCGGTTGGACGGAGGACGGACTCACCACTCCCCCACGAGATGGGTGAACATCGACGCGCCAGAGCGAATGAGGTCGTGGCGAAAAAGGTCCTTAAAGAAGAGGGCATCGCGGGACTCGACAATGTCGTGTCGGGCGGGATCCCAAAAACACCATGCCTTTAACTGGCGTGAGACGACAAGGTAGGTGTACGGATGACCGCGAGGCTGGAGCTTGCCACCTTGGAGCGCGGCAGACAACCACACGATGGCGACGCAACCCCAGACACGAGCCGGACGCAGGTCAGCGCGTTCTATACACCAGTGCTGGTATGGGGTGGACTAACAAGGAATGGGTCTGTGGGGAATTCGGTTCCAGACCCACATCATTTAGGTCATGGCCTTGAATTAGAAGCATTCAGATACCGGATTCGACGCGCATGGTGCGGACGGCGTCAGCCATGGTACGGTTCCATCGCTCGGAGACGCCATTCTGGGCTGGTGTGTAAGGTGCCGATGTCTCATGATGGACACCACGGGAGGCGAGGAAGAGGATGGTCTCCCCCAGAAACTCACCACCGTGATCACAACGAAAGTGGCAGAGAGGGCGACCACATTCGCGTTCAGCGTGGACCAGTCAGTCCCGAATGGTGGGAGCAACGACACTCTTCTACCGCAGGCAGAAGACCCAGCGATAGCAAGAGTAATCGTCCTTAAGGGTCAGGACGTAACAACCGTGCTCGCCAACTGACTCTGTCGAGAGTGGATCCATAACATGCGAGTGAACGGGTTGAGCGGGGCAGATGCCCGAGAGGCAGAGAGGGGATAGGTGGAATGGTGCATCTTGCCCTGAGCGCAATCAATGTATTCTGTGGGACTTGGATGAGGAAAGGAGGCTGAGTCAAGACCTGTGGCCTGCTGTGGGTAAAGCATGCTGTCAACAGCATGCTTCACAGAGGCGGCGATGCAGGAGACGCGTGTGCTGTAAAGACAAGGTGTTGGTGATGAAAACGTGGCCAGTATCTTCCGACAAGGAGGAGACAAAGGTGGGAGCAGACAGGCGCGGCACATGCCACAAGTTGCCAGGGGCAGTGGCATGCAGAACGACGTGACCGGACGGACGTAATGACATAGTGTCCACACTACGTGAATGAAGAACGCCCATGCTCATGCGATCGAGGGAGATGATAGACAGGAGGCTGAGCTCAAGGCCAGGGACAAAGAGAACATCAGTCAAGAAGACATCACCCGTTGGACCACGGAAATGAACGACGCTGACACCAGGAACGGGAAGTACCTGACCAGATCTCGTGCGAACCCCGGTGACATCGGTGTCAGGACCAAGAACACTGACGGCCTTACACGAGGACGTCATGTGATGCATGGCCCCGGAGTCAATGATCCAGGTCTTGGACGGATCCTAGACTGGTGTGGCCAGGTCGCTGACAGTCACATGGCAATGGGCAAGCAACGCTGACAAAGTGGACGGAGGTGCGAACTGGGAGTGCCACACATCTAGCCAGGCGACATCGTCTCGAAGAGGAGCGGGAGGATAGGGCATGGCAGAGGATGGGGCGGACGGGGATACAGGATATGATCAGAAAACTGACTTTGTCATGCAGGGCAGCGAGGAACTAGCGACAACGCAACTCACACTTCCTTGGGGAGGAGGGCGAGGAAGGCCGAGCTGGAAGGCGATGAACCACTCCAGCTGGCGCTCGTGGGCGGAGGGTCCAACGGAGTAGACCGACTGTAGTATGATGGTGCCGGAGTCTTGGAAGGGAAAGGAAGGCGCCAGGGACGGAGCAGCGGGTGCGGACGGCTGTGGAGGAAGCTGCGATGAGGTCGTCACGGGTGGCACAGATGCAACAGGAGTAGTGACGGTCACGACACTAGTGGCAAGGCGGCGCTTGCACTGGCGACGCTTGGTGGAGATAACAAGCCTCGTCAGTCGCGAGTGGACATGTGTACCAGCCGTGTCGTGACTGGCCACAGTTGTGGCAGACGGGGCTGGCGCTGCCTGATCCGCTAGTCTGCTACTGAGTCCCTTTGCCCTTCTTGCCTTGCCGCTTCTTCTTGCCAGATGAGGGGGCGCCGTAAGATGCTGCTGCTGCTGGGGCGGCGACAGGGGAGATGAGGGACTCCGTGCGGTGGATCTGTGACTCCTGATGGACTTCCTCAATGTGGAGGAAGAGCTCGTACGTCCAGGGTGTGAGGGTACCCTAGGCAGCCATTGCAGCGAGAACGTCATGGGAGTAGCGGACGAAGATGTCGGAGAAGGTGGTGGTGGCGCCGCGCTTGATGGTCAAGAGCGCGGAGAGAGGGGGTGGAGCGGCGTCTTCGAGGCGGCAGAGAAGATCCTCTGCGCGTTGCCAATAGGAGGTGACCATCTTGGTCTCCGTCATGCCAAGGGAGCTGAACTCCCGGAGGAGGCGGCTGGTCTCAGCATCATTGGAGAGGCGATGAGGGCGCGTGAGTTTGTGCCAGGCTGCTGCTGGGTCGGGTAGGGCACCGATGGTGGGCTCGCCAAGGAAGGACTCAAGGGCAAGGCGTGTGGCTGGGGGGCGACAGGGACAAGAGCACGAACGGCGAGATCGGCGTCGTAGACCTAGTCGGCCAGGGTAGAGTCAAAGGGGAGGACATAATAGGGCCATAGGCTTTTGCCCTGTACCCATATCCGGAAGCTAAGCTCCCAGCTCCGGAACTGGTCGCGAGCCTGAAGCGACGGCGGTGGGGTTTCGAAGTCTTTTGGCCTACGGCCGTCACCTAGTATGGAACCTAGGACTGACGTCACCGTTTGTTGTTGGCGTAGGGTGTGTTGCTGTGCCAAGTATTGTGTGGCAAAAGAAACTGCAGGGCTCACGTATCCTAGTGGGGTGAACGGTGCTCGCTGACGTTGGTGTGGCTACTGCGATGGCGGCTGCTGCTGTAGTGGTGGCGGCTGCTGATGCTGCTGTTGCGGTGGTGGCTGCTGATGCTACTGCTGTGGCTGTTGCAACGATGGGGGTGGCGGCAACTGTAGTGCCGCTAGTTGCTGTGTTAGTGGTGCTAGCTACTGGTGCGGAGCGGCGAGCGGATCTGTCGAGTCAGAGGGACCGACGACAGAGCCTGCAGGGTGTTGGCGCTGCTATTGCTCTTGCTTCTGTTGCTGCTCTTGCTACTGCTGATGCTGTTCCTGTTGCTGCTGCTCTTGCTGCTGCTGCTGTTGCTGCTACAGCTGCTATAGCTGCTGTAGGAAAGGAGGACGAGGTGTCCCCCACCAGAGGAGGACCCCTCTCCATTAGGGCTAGAGGCCATGTTTGTTGGCCCTCTTTGTTCCACCCTGCTTTGTGTTTTTTCCCTTATCCTGCTGACGTCAGCAGTGACGTAAACAATAATGTCAGCTTGAGATGGTTGACTTTAGTAGGTGCTTCTACGTTATAAACAGAGTTTTTTTGTGTGTGTGTTGATGGCGTCAGTAGTGATGTTAGCAATGATGTCAGCTGAAGTATTCCTGACGTGAGCAATGGTAGTTGCTGAAGCCGCTGCTGTGTCCGCCATTGGATGTCAGCTAGTGTTGACGCAGCCGCTGCCGCTGCTATTACTACTGCCGCTGCTGCTGTTGCTCCTGCTGCTGCTGGTTTGCTGCTGCAGCAGCTGCTACTGCTACTGTTTTTGATGTTGCTGCGGCTGCTACTGCTACTATTGCAATTGTGGCTGCAGCAGCCACTACTGCTGCTGTTGGTGCTGTTGCTGCTGCTGGGCTACTGCGCACTAATGCGGCTGCTATGGCAGCTGCAAGGGCCGTGATGACAGCAACAGTTGTTGCAAAAAACACGTGTGGGATGGGGGATTTTTTCTTTCAGATTGTTTTTTGTTTTTTTTCTTTCTTTCCTGCTTGGTTGAACACCGAGCTTGCTCCTCGCTGCGAGCCACGAGCATCGAGCAGCGAGCTCGCTGCTTGCTGCCCATTGCTTCCTGCGGGCTGTGAGTAGCAAGTCCGCTGCTCGCAGCTCGCAGCTCACTGCAGGCAGCGGGCTGCGAGCAGCTGCAGCTGTAGCCGCTGCTGTTGCGACCTGGAGCTGCTGCTGTAGAGGGCTACGACTGGCTGTTGCTACAGTTGTTACTGCTGCTTGTTGCAGGCTGCTGCTGGCTGCAGCTCGCTGCTGCTGCTGCTGCTACTGCTCGCTACTGGCTACTACTTGCTGCTGTTGCTACTCTCGCCAGCTGCTGTTGCTGCTACGCCCTGCTGCTGCTGCAAGCTGCTACGGGCTACTACTACTGCAAGCTATCACGAGCTACTACTGCTGCCGGCTGCTGCTGCTGAGCACAGTTGCTGCTGGTTGTTGCTGCCACTACTTGCTGCTGTTGCAAGCTACTGCAGCTATTGCTGCTTTCAGCACGATCACACCTGGTCAACGTGTGTCGTTGTCATGATACCTGACGTTGCTGGCTGCTCACCTTGCGTGGGGATCAGTGTTGCCAAAAGACTTCGGCAGCATTTCCCCTGGCCCAGTGGCCGTGGGGAAAATTCTGACGCCGCCTCCAGGCTGGTCAATGCTACCGGAAGAAATCCGGCAGCCTTTTCCCTACATTGGCGCATATGGGGATCTGCCGGTGTTGTCTGGAAACTTCACGCCAGTCTATTGCTGCTGCTGCGCCGCTCTGGCTATGATACCAAGCTGGAAATCCTACACAGCAGGTTGGGGCAGTAGCGGTGACGATGCAGCATGCTAGCTTCCACGCTTGTTGCTTAGTCTGCTGCTCCTTTAGTCAGCTGCTCTAGAGTCTCAGTCTGGATGGTGTTAAGTGCGCGCGCCAGTGTTAGTGCCGAAAAGCAGTTGAAAACTGGAAGTAACTGATCAAGAATGAAGAATGAGCAACAATGGGAGACCCCTCCAAGTTCTAGCTCCCCCCAAGTGCTGTAGAGCTTGTTACTCAGCTAACCAGCCAATCAGAAAACAGTCCGAGATCTAATTTCTGGCAGGCAGGGTTTTCTCGGTGAGCCTTGTCAGACGGCCGACAGCCCAAAACCCGGACGTCATCCGTTTTGCCTGAAAACTGGACCATACCATAACACCGATGCTGCAAACGCATTTGTGTGGTTAGAAACAGCTAAAAAAACAGTAGCAAAGAGTTATGGCTGCCCGAACCCAGGCAGTGCCTACGAAGGTCCATTGTGCTAAACATTGCCACGCAACAAGAAACATGGACCCTAGGCAGAGCATGACGCTGCAGACACATTGGCACAGTCAGATCCAGCACGCATGCAGACAACCACGGTGGTGGTAGTGATCGCTAGTGGCTTGGCCGCCAAGGAGGCCTGCCGATGGAGCTGAGCACGTTGAGGCAGGGAAGAGGCTCAAGCGAACTACGTGTAGGCCTCAGCATGCATCGGCTCCACCGGACGACACTCCAGTAACGTCAAGTCTCGTCGTCAGTCATCTGCACGCCGATGTACACAAGTTGGGAGGACACAACAGAGTACTATGAGAGACGCGGAAAAACCAACAGGCTCATACCGATACTGGACGAACAAGATTGTCTCGGTCTCGTATCGACTTGCACTATAGGAGTCTCGATCTCGTATCGCTCCCGCTTTCCCATTGCCAAATCTTGACCTTGTTTCTAGCTTTTTGAGGGTTCTGACATGGTATGCACCAGAGATGCGTAAAAAAAATCTGAATTGGTCTGTTATCCTCCCCTCATGGTCATATCATCAAACTATGAGGATGAACGGCCATGCATAATGTCAACATTGTGCTTGGATGCAAATAAAATGGATGCTTACTTATTTCTTGTTCATTTTTGTCTGGCCCACGTTGAAACATACGTATACATGTGATTCATGATTGTTACAGGCCAGAACCTTCAACTCTTGCACTTAGGTTGTCGTGAGAGTCTGCAGAATGGCGTCCAGAGCTCACTTGAAGGGTTTTCCCCTATGCAGGGAGACTTGAATAATTCATGTCTCCGGAGGCCCATATTTGTTTTTACCTTACCCCCTCATTCTGGGTCCGAAACAAGGGGGCATTACCTCAACTCGTGAGTTCGCACGAGTGTTTCCGGTTTCGAAACCCGTAGTTTGTCCTTAACAAATTCGAGTTTCGTTTTTGACGCGTCGATGCAAAGTTACCGCATGCGAGGCACGATTTGCGGTTTGGCGCCGACTTTTCTCGTGTGCTCCCTTCGCTTCTCGCTCTCACCCTCGCTCCCCCTATCAATCATCCTTGCTCGCTCACTTGCAAGGAGGGCGAGGGGGGGGGGGGGGAGGGCACGAGGCCACGAGGCCTCGCCCTGGAGACCCTCGCAGCCCCTCAGCCGCTGATCGGACTGAGGCTGCGATCGGCGACTCGCGGCTGGCCGGCTAGTGGCCGGCCGGTCACTTGGCTGGCCAACGGCCGTCCAGCCGGCCAGCAGCAAGCTGGCCGGCGTCCAGCAAAATGTTGGACATCGGCCAGCCCTCGCTAACTCAAGGGGTGGTGCGTAGCCACCTTTTGCTTCAGCGAGGAGGGAGGGCTGAACCGGCCCTCCCGTTGTATTCCTCCCCATTTAGTATGAAACGTCTCGGTTCATGAATAACAAGCGGGATTGTCGGTTAGTGATTCATCAACATTGTGAAAGAAAGTTCATGTTTTCAATCACCAGCTAAACATGAACACGTGCATGGCACTTGGACCTAAGCTGCAGCTTGTCGGTCTACGCGGCTAGAGGCCTCCCCCCTTTAGGCTGAAGCATCCGTGTGACAACCATGTTGGGCGTCCCTAACCTCCTATGGTCGTAGTCTATGCATGCCTCCCTGCGATAATGTTGCTCAATTTCCGCCTTTAGGTGGTGGCCCCTAACACGCATCGATCTGTGCGAGCTGCCAGCTTGCTGCAATAATCGTTGACCACCCCTGTGGGTAACCAAGATTCGGGCTCCCAAGAGTCATGTTTAGGTCCACACCCGGCCCAATGAACGAGGCATTCCCTAACAACCCGCAACCGGAGAGTACGCTATCGGTGATGGAGTAGGCGAAGAACCTCATATTGGCCATCGACAGCAAGGACTGCCGGTGGTGGATGAACGGTTCCCTCTGCCGTGTATGGAACCAACTGGCTCATATGAAACACGTCATGTATCTTCATACTCGGCGGAAATAGCAATCGGTATGCCACTGGCCCGATACGTGCAACGATGGGAAACGACCCATCCACTTTGGTAAAAGTTTTTGCGCCCTTGACGACTTAAGCTAAAGATTCTTAGTGCTAAGCAGCGCTTTGTCACCGTTGTCAAAAGAGACCTCACGTTGAATTTTGTCGGCATATGCCTTTTGTCGTTGCCGAGCAGCTTGAAGGTGACCCTTCGCCTCCTGTAACAAGGAGTCTATGTGCTTGGCAAAGGCTTGAGCAGAAGGAACCTGTCCTCCTCTACTCTCACTCTTCACCAATGAAGAGGGCACCACTGAATGCCGACCCCTATTCAACGGTGTGAACTATGTAGACTCGTTCACCGAGTTTTTCACTGAAAAATCTGCCGGTGCTAGGATTTTGTCCCAATCATTCATGGTAGGGTCCACGTACATGCAGAGCATTTGTTCGAGAGTACGGTTCATGCGCTCTATTTGTCCGTCAGTTTGGGGGTGAAATACTGTTAATGTTTACGACTTGTTGCCGAAGTAGTCATGCATCTTTTGCTTGAACTTAGTAGCAATTTTTTTATCTTCATCGGAGATAATGTGCAATGGCAAGCCATGGTATTTTATGACACCCTAAAAGAAGAGACGAGCGGTTTCCTTTGCGTTCACATCAGTCGTTGTAGGAAGGAACTGTGTCATCTTTGTCAGAAGATCCACAACCTCTAGCATTGCATCGTGGCCACGGGCCGTGTCGGGAAGACCAGTAATGAAGTCCATGCTGATGCACTCCCATGGAGTCCCAGGAATGGGAAGCTGTCGGAGGAGTCCAACAGGCTTTTTGTGACTAGCCTTATTCCGAAGACATGGGGCGCATTTCATACAATATTTACGGACATGGATACTCCATCGTGGCCACCAATGGTGGTCCGAGATTGCCTGTCCGGTCTTTCGAGGTCCCACACGGCCTACGACCGGCGGGTCGTGGAACTAGGAGGTAATCTTCGCTCGAAGGTCTCCCGATTCCGACACAACAACTTGTTCACCGTGCCAAAATATTCCGGTGACCTCCACCAATCCGTACTTGTCTAGATTTCGAGAGTCTTGAAACCAAGAATCCACTCATTATCCCATCCAGATTTCTTTGACAAAACCGTTGTAATGGATAGTCTCTTGCGGTGGTTACCGCAGAGGTGCAGGGGGCTCTAGTGTTTACACGGTGGTTCCTTTAATTTCTACAAGCTGGCGGCTTAGTGGATCAGCCACATTGATGCATCCTGATATTCCCATGTGAACGAGAATCGGCTCAGGTATTCACTCTAGTGCGCCTGTCGTCTTGATAGGTTTGGTTACGTTTGGAAGGACACCAATGGGTTATGGTTAATCACGACCGTCACACACCACTGAGCACCCTCAAGGTAGCAACACCACATCTTAAAAGCGTGTACTACCGCAAGGAGCTCTTGATCCCTAGTCATGTACCGTGTTTCCACGGGGATGAGCTTCCGGCTCTCATACGCAACTGGGTGACCGTTCTACATGAGGATGGCTCCGAGTCCTACTACCAATGCATCGAACCTCCCACGGTTACAATGGATCCAAAAGAGCTAGGATGAGCACTGTAGATAGAAGCTCTTTGAATTTGATAATAGCGTTCTTGCAATCAGATGTCCATTCCCAATGGATGTCTTTTCGCGTGAGCTTGGTTAGCGGTGCTACCAGGGTCAAATACCCTTGCATGAACCATCGTAAGCATTTGCAAGGCCAAAGAAAGACCAAATCTGTCCAACATTTTCTGGGTGTGGCCAATCTTCAACGGCTTGGACCTGTCGTGGGTCGACACGGATGCCGTCCTCATCGACGATGTGTTCAAGGTATTCGAGCTCATCTTGTGCAAACTTGTACTCGCTCACTTTCTCATAGTTTTTTTTGTTCTCGAAGGATTGCGAGGACTTTGCACAGATGTTCTATATGCTCTTCCGTTGTTTTGGAGCGAACCAGGATGTTGTCCAGGTAAACGAAGACAAAATGACCAAGTGGCGCAATGTGGCCAGGCCTGTCACAGTTGTAGCACTTGCGCTGTTGCAATGTTCAAAAATCCATGGGCATGTCGTCACTCTCGTCTTGCTTGCCATAACCACCACCAAAAGAGTTGTAGCTGTTGGTATGAGCCTGTTGCACATGCGAGTTGTACCGTTCTGCTGCTCCGATTGTAGGTTGTCATAGAGGTCGTGCCTCACCGTCACAGCACGGGCATCGTTCTTGAGGAGGTTGCTGTAGTGGAAGCAAAACTGTGGGAGTCAAAGCCACAGTTGGCAACAATCTCAGAAGACCTATGGGTGTAGTTGGCGATGGCGCCACATTGGCAAAGCGAACGCAGCTTGGTACGCACGTTGTTTCTCTTGTCACCTACGATGAAGTGCTTAATGAACGACTCCATGAACTCCTTCCACGAGGTCGGCCATTTGAGGGTAGAGTCACCACTGTTGCACGTTGGAACCGATGGGGTTGAAATTTTGGTCGCGGTCACAATGCCGGCGACCATTGCTGCTCTACTGCCGTGTGGATTGGACCGCATCACATCGGCCCACCAATCCAACGATGCCCCTCTTAACAGGGTTACGGCATTGTTGTAGCGTGCCTCGTACCTTGAGGCATCCACGCCGATGGTGGTGACGTGCAACTCTAATCCGAGTATCGAATTCTGTGCAGATGGCCCATCCTTCCTCAATGGGTCAAACGGCTCCGACTTGGACGGGCTCGGGATGTCCACTACAGGTCCGTTAGCAGTGCCAACTAGCATTGGTGTTATCACTGGACGCGTCGCGAGCTCTTGATTGCGGTATGCATTTTGGTTCTCCAACAGGTCCATTTTGGCTGACATTTTGGCGAGCAACTTTTGCAATGTTGCGGCTGCTATTACTTTGCCTTGCGCGTCAGATGTCGCGGCCATCGGGAACTTGCTGAATGAAGTCATCTCTGTGCCCGATACAATGTCTTCCTCAATGGGTCCTCTGGTTACCGCCTTTTCACCGGTGTGCGTGGTTGGCCTTGGACACACATACGCCAAAGAGACAAGATTCGTGCTGGTCTATGGTGACCAGGAGAGGTTGCCACGTAAATGATTGTGCCCCTGAGCCAATGGTGGCTCTGATACCAAGTGTAAACCATGTGCGGTGTGCTAGCTTCAACCGGATGGTGTAGGCACCAACGGACGGCAATAGCAAACAAGGAGAGGCCGGTGCACACATTTTTGGGTTTGCAGAGGCGTAGGATTGTCTTGCAAGAGTACCGAAACACGTGGGAGTAAATTGTACTTGTTATTCAAGTTTCCACATACAAGACTACATGTACATGATGGCACATCCTCGTTGACCCGAGGTCGCCAAGCCATGCACGGCCCTGTAAGGGCCTAGGATGAGCATTATTACCTCACCATCATGTAGCACGTCTTTTGAGATTTCCAATGCACCAAGAATCACATCATTCCGTGGAGGAACGCCTGAGATATGGCCGATTCCGTCAACCACGGCAATCTGCTGCTGGCAGCACCACTAGCGGCGGTGACGGCCGCCCAAAGCGCCCTTTTTGGCAATAACATATCGGGGCGCCATTCCGAAGCACCCTTGGCCCTCAATGATCCTTGATTCATTGGCTAACCGGGCCTTAAAGTGCGCTTTGGCCTTGTTGGGACTTTCGAGGGTCGAGCCGTGGTCCTTGGGGATGAATTCCAATCACCTGTTTTCCCATCGGCCGGTCCAACCTTTGGCCGGGCGTAACTTCCTCAAATCTTGATGGATTGACCCCGTTATTGGATTGATCTCGCAGGGTTTTCCCTGAGGATTCCAAATCCACAGTCAGATTATGCATTCAAGGAAGCCTTGCGGCTTGATCAGTGCCGTTGTCATTGTCTGGCTTATAGTCGGGCTGTTTGGTCTGCAGCATGAGTAGCCACCACCATATTGAAGCCCGGTGGACGGGCTCAACCCCGTGGGTGGCATCAAGACCTCATGCCAGAGATCCTCACGTGGGTGGTCTCGTCAGCCACAAGACCACCAAGTCACGCACTCTTTTTGTTGTTACTTGGATCGCTCCTTTAAGCATTCTTGTCCAATCCATGGCATTGCTTGTGAATTCTCGAAGGCTCTCTCTCACCTTCATGTGTGCTCCCTCACGTAGCATTCCCTTAACCCATCCACTAGAAATTAGGTCAGTGAGGAAAAGTAATTTTATAAGGATGGAGGCAATGAATTTTGCCACCACCGATGATCTGGAATGTGGTGGCCTCTATCAACCCCACCTTGCAGGCTTTTGCAATTGCTGCGGTTGTGCTGAAGGCTGTTGATCCACTGCATGTGGGTTAGGTCATTAGTCAAGATGAGAATGTATCTTCCTAGATCTGAGAGAAACTTGAAAGGAAGAGGACTGAGAAGGTCCGAGTGGACAAACTCTAGCGTGCACAATGTCGATGAAGTGGAGTGAGGGTAAGTGCAGCGATGCATTTCACTCTGAGCACATAGAAAAGAAAATTGGTGTTGGATGGCTTCTCAAAGGAAATTGCATCGAGTAATGGATTTCTGAGTGTGAATGAGCTTGAACACATGTCAGAGCTCACATGGCAAAGGCGACGGTGCAGCAAACACCGATATTCTGGGGAGAGAGTACAAGTGATAAATATAGAAGCGGTGAAAGAAGAAGAGGCAGAGGGAGTGCAACAAGACACAAAATACAAGTCATGAAAAACTTAGGCAGGAAGAACAATGGCACGCGCATCAAAATCAATCACTAAGGAAGATTCCACAGAGTGCTCATAAGAGAGATCCATCTTGGTACAAGCATGTTAAGCTCAGGAGGAGTGCAAACGAGCACATTGAAAATGTACGAGGGGTCAGAAAGAAAATCAAAAAGCACCACCCAACGCCTTGGAAAGAAAACGAGTGACCAGTTCCTGTGTGAACANAGTGCAACAAGACACAAAATACAAGTCATGAAAAACTTAGGCAGGAAGAACAATGGCACGCGCATCAAAATCAATCACTAAGGAAGATTCCACAGAGTGCTCATAAGAGAGATCCATCTTGGTACAAGCATGTTAAGCTCAGGAGGAGTGCAAACGAGCACATTGAAAATGTACGAGGGGTCAGAAAGAAAATCAAAAAGCACCACCCAACGCCTTGGAAAGAAAACGAGTGACCAGTTCCTGTGTGAACAGACCAAACTGATGCAACAAGACCATGCACCACAAATTCACTACGACAAGAGGTCATGTGATGGGTAGCATGGATGTCAGTAATCTAGGTGCCACTCGCCTCACAATTTCACATCGACACAGAGAAAGGGGCCGCAAAGCATTGTACCTCTGCTTGACACTCAGCAAAGGACTCCAAACAACAAAAAAGAGCACAGATTTGTGAATCATCAAGCTAGTTGGTATTGTGAGGTCTATCTTCATCACAAGCCAAATCAGCTCCTCCATAAGCATCATCACAGGTAGAAAAAGAGTGGGAAACGTTTTCAGTGGACCACAAAGATGTGACAACACACTCGCACCTCCCTGTCACTACCTGGAGTGGCAAAAACCTTGGCTGCCATCAAGGTCACCGCACGACCCATCTGGCTTGTGCCAGAAGATTTTTGCTGAGCATGCGCAGCCTGGAGGCCACGTGTGATCCGGATCACTCTCTGGTGTTGCAGCTCTGCCTATTTTTGCCCCTTGCCATATCTCTTTTTCCCTCTCTTTCCCCATGTGGCAACAGGCCACGCTCTAAGCAGAAGCGAGTGGGGAAGAGAGAAACAAAGAGGAAGAGCAGGGAGTGAGAGGAATTGTCGGGGATGCAGCTATCACCATGACAAAAGGGCTCACCTGATGCGGCTGAGCAACCATGCTGGCCAATATGCAGCTATCACCATTAAAAAAGGGCTCACATGATGCGGCTGAGCAACCATGCTGGCCAGTATGGTTGCTCAGCCTCGGTAGTACTACCGAGGCCAGTATGCCTCGGTAGTACTACCGAGGCCAAGAAAGCAGCTAAAGGGACTTACATAGCTCGATGAGGGTAGAAAAAATGAAGTACGAGAAGAGATTGGTGACCTCCATGTACGCTCTGAGCATGATGGGATTGCCTGTCCACACTTGGTGTCCTTCACCAACGCCAAGGCAATTGTAGTTGCGCATCGCATGATGCCAGTATGATGCTATCGGCTCTGATTCTCTATAGTGTATGGATTGGATACCATGAGGCAGGTAGCTCCTGGTGTGCAAGTCTCTACAGTGAAAAAGGTCAAGGCCAAATCCCACCTGCAACCCAGGGTTGGCCCCGTCAACCGTCCGAGATGCACCCAAGAAGGGACAAAAGTCCACAACTGTCTCCTGGGGAACAGCATTGAGCAGACCGTGCATAAATCTCGCGGCTTTGTGAGTGTTGCAGGCATCAGCAGTCTGATACTGACTGAGCTAGTGCTGTTGTATCACCATTGCATCAGCCCACACCTGGAAACCAACCTCCTAGCAGTCGAACCTAGTATCACCCTCCTAGTGGGATGGCGACATCTCAAAATCCTTTGGTTACCACTCTGTGGGGATGGCAACCTCAGGCACTAGAGCAAGTGCTTGTTGAATAAGAAGCCCATTGAATGATAGGTTTGTCATCTGTCTTGTGGGGTTGTGGCATCCTACTGCCACCGATGTACCCACAGGTGTGCACTACAAGCTGAGATGCAGCCAATCTAGCTGCGTGGAAATCTCACTTGTCTATACATCTATCTCCTCCTCCAGTGAATCTTGCTCCTGAGGTAATGGCTGTTTTCTTGTAAATTCAGTGGATGTGGCCTTCTGGCTGTGTCACGTACAGTCTAATTTAGCCCTGATAGCCTCTACAAGGAGAAGATCTCCTTAAGAAGATCAAATCTCATCCTACGCCTGTCGCAGGTGATCAATCGCCCTAGTGCGTGGGCTTGATGAATCTGACAAGGAGCTGGAGCTGGAGGGATCATCCAGGCCCATTTGCTTGTTGTTTCCTAAAGCCATGCACTCCGCTCAGTATGTGTCCGAATGTCAAAGTGGTTGGAATGGGAAATTGACAGCAATTCTCAAGGAGGTAGAAAACCTTGATGTTTGAGCCGAAAGCTTGCTGAACTGTTGGTGATGACATCATCACTCAGAATGATGATGTTAGCATGAGGTTTGTCCAAATGGATCAAAACTTGGAGAAATTATGAGACAGATCATGGTGAGGGTAATGTTGCTGGTTTTGTGCAAAATGACTCGAAAAATTAGTCAAAACGTCACATTTTTCTTCTCAGCCTGAAGTTTGGGGAAATCATAGATATAAGACAGGGCAGAAGACGCGGCAAGAGTGGCTTCAATGATCAGCTCGTCACCAGAGCTTTCCAACGGGCCCTCCCACACCAAAATGGTGGTGAAACGGGACGATTCCACTCTCAGGAATGTGGGGGTTGGTAGGAGCAAATTGAATGAAGCTTTCAAGAAGCTTTACATACCACATAGCAACATCATGTGTCCCAGATATTGCTAGAGAGGGTTAGGCAACCCATTGCTGTACGCGTGGTGGTGGCGTAGTGATGGAGCTAGAGCTGTCATTGCAAGGGCATCTCTGTTGTTGTAATCTGCTGCGGCGGGTCACCGTGGCTTAATGGATCCTCCCCGGATCATTGCTGTAGCTGTGACTCGCACAGCTGCTGCTGCTGTTGGGTCTCTTCTGCACAGCACAACAAGGGATGTCTTGCTTCTTTCATACAATGAGAAATTTCTGGGAAGTTTCGTAGCCTTGGTGCTGCTAATGTGGTGACAATATCCACTCAGTTGGCGTGGTGTCACTATCTAGTTGTAAAAGTAAGCAAGCAGGTGCAAGGAACAGCAAGGGTTGGGCTAGGGAGATGTGAAAAGATTAGCTTCAATAACTTAGCATTAAAAGAGCCACGACAAGTGGAAAGCACGCGGCATAAGTACACACTGTGGCTCACGGAGGATGAAGCATGCGACAGTGTCAGTATTTCCTCAGAGTTTCCTAAGCCACTAGGTTGGGCGTAACTTTGCGCACAATCATCCAAATGCACAGCCATTTGATCCTACGACTTCAGATTCTTGAACCAGACACAACAAATGCATGGTTCTGGCAACGAACGATGCACCTAAAATGTAAAACATGCAAATGAAATCTCAAAATCCAGTCCATCCAGCAAACTCCAGAGACTGCAGAAAAGTACAAAGAGCCCCAACAAGCATCTGGGATGCCGTAGCAGCTTTGTGGCAGCTGCTGGTGGATTGGGCCACCACCCTATGGTGCCCGGCGCAAGATGGGTTCGCATCATTCATATGCACGAGCATGGACACGGCTGAGTGGTCACACTAAGGTGTACAAATAGACGGGGACAAATCACAGATGGGAACGGCTCACATCACAACAGTTTTGGCCTCATTTGGCATGAATCCAAGCAACATGAAATACTCTAGCGTTGCATGTACATCAATGTCATTTAAAATCTGCATATGTTTTGTTCTCCGGACCGCTTACCGCCACTATGACATGTTGAATGTGTCACCATGCATGTGGAAGATATTGTAGGGAATTACGAGACATGTCACAAAGAGCAGCATGTGCATGAGAAACATGTCCATTAACTTCAGAAGTACACCACTGTGGACATAGATATAGACATAGAAGTATAATAAATCATCCATGTAGATGTAGACATAGACATAGACGTAGAATCAGACACAGAAGAAGTAGAAGAAGATGTAGAAGTTAATGTAGATGTAGATGTAGCTGTTGATTCCGGTGTAGATGTAGATGTAGATGTAGATGTAGATGCAGATGTAGATGTACATGTGGATGTAGATGTAGACATGGATGTACATGTAGATGTAGATATAAATGTAGATGTAGATGTTGATGTCAGTGTCAATAACCATGTTGATGTAGATGTACATGTACATGTAGATGTAGATGTATGTATATGCATACATGTAGGTGTAGCTATGAAGGTAGACTACGATTCAGATGTATCTTTTATGCAGGCTAGGTTTCAGCTCGGTAGCCTCACCATCTATTTGTGCTCCCCTTTGTCATTCTCCCCTTTTCCTTCAGCTAGCCACAGCTCGTGTTCCCCTATGTACGAAGCACGCCGCCACATGGGGTGTTTCTTGAATGCTTCGTGCACAAGCTCTGTGGCCCCCTTCCACATGTCTGGATGTAGCTCCATGATGAACATGCGTGAATCCTCCAAGAAGCTGATGTCACTGCCGGGAGAAAACACAGCACCCTCACTTCCTTCCACGTCCATTTTGATGAGGTCGAATGATTGGAGGCCATACATGTGGAGCACGTCGGCGACCGATTTGCTCTGCATGGTTTCCAGAACCTCATCCACCTGTGGCACCTGCAGAAGAAGACAAGTGATCTTCACACTCAATCATGTTCGGAAGTGAAAAGGCAAAGCATGTGGCAGGAGGTAGTGAAGGTACCACGGTCTGCTCTTGCGCAGGTTTCCGTGGCGTTAAGTTTGATTCGAGGAGCCGGGACAAGCTGAACGCCTGCTCATGCAAAACTAGTGATGGGGTGGCTGCCATCCTAGCACAGCCTTTGCTTCTGGTTCTTGAGAAGCCCTGTTCACATGTATGGACTGATTCAAGCACTCATGCACGCATATTGTAGAAAAAATGAAGTACTGCTTGTCCTATTGTCCAAAGATGCATCATTCTTCTACTTGCAGCAAGAGTTAACCTGAAATGCAAACTCTCCAGACATTCAAAATTCAAAATTTAACTCCATACTTGCTGTCATCTTTTCCAAATTCCAATTGTGCCATGTGGCCCATGGTGGCTCCGGTCCTCATAACAGTGTCTCCATGGATGGAGATGATCTGGTGTTTTTGCAAAAGAAAGCAGTGTACTTCTCCCTGTACAAGTGGAGCTTACATGCTATCAGCAGGTTCATGATATTCCAACACCTTTCTTACTCACCATGCTTTTCTCGAGAACCTGATATGTCCATTCTTGCTTGATTTTATGCTTGATGTTGCGACTCCCGTGCACAAGGCAAAGCGTAGTGGCAGACGACCACAGTGCACGCTGCAGTGGTTGGATGTTGAGAAAGCGTGCGGTGTTGAGCACGAGCATGTCGTAGTTGGAGGAAGACACCTCCATGCTCACAATAATTGCACCTGGGTACCTGTTGTTGGGTGTGGCATGGAAAAGAATGAAATCTAGAAAGAAACATCCTCCTGCAGGGTGGAGTGGGGGTCGGGTGGTGAGAAGATTTTCAACATGCATCGCACGTGAAGCTCAAGATGAACCTCAAGATGAAGATTTGTACGTCAAGTGGTAGGTGCTTCTAAAAAATGTAGGTTATGTTTCCAATCTTACTACTAGACCCTAGAGATGACTGTGGCACTACATGATGAAGCAGACTGCTTGCTGTTGTGTACGCAGCACGAGAACTCCCTTGACTCTTGCAAGCAGAAGGACTGCCGTGTGGCTCTTGATTCTCGAGAGTAGAATGAACGGCGCAAATCATTCTCCATCAGCATGCATGCACTTGCAGGTGGCTACATGGACATGGAAACATTCCGTAAGAACTTGAAAAGGCCATGGACTGAGATGAATGACATGGACTGAGATGAATGCCATGGACTGAGATGAATGACATAGACAGGCATGTCATTGTAGCAGATTGTGTGTATGGCCATGATTTGGAAGCAGAAGATGCATAGGGCCATATCTGAAAAATGTGCAGACATGGTGGACACTGAGACATACCCATGCTGGAGCACGGAACCCCAAACACTTGAGACCAACAGCACTGTTGAAAAAAAANGGACAGAAGACACGATGGCAGCGCCAATTCTGAGTTGTTGAGGGCCACTGGCGGTGAGCACGGGATCTTCAGAAAATGCATTGGCCGGAAGTAGAAAACACAGAATGGCACAAACAGTGTAGTCCATGTTAGCAGTGTTGGCAGGAAAGGAACACAGCCGTGATCATAACGTTGGTGACTAGAACACAAATGTGAAATTTCATAAAAAGGACAAAGAGACATACAATGGTGACACTCATGATGACGGCGGCAGAAACAACAGCACCAATGGTGAGCATCACGATGGCTGTGATCACAAAATGGGCAACGGAGGTGACGGGTTGCACGCGCAATGAAAACTAAGATGATGGAAACGATAATGGGGGACATGAGATGTATGGAGACAATTGAACAGAAGTAGACTCCAATGACGTAGAAGTTGATGATGATGATGATGATGATGATGATGATGAAAGGCTAGGAAAATGAGATGAGGACGAGTTTCTCCATCTCATAACAAGTTTTGTGACAACACTGAAGTTGTCTAGATCTCGCTCAGGGCTTGCGTCTTAACATCTCAATCTCATCTTGAACTTTATGAGATGACAATTCTACATTTCGAAAAGTTTGTACGAGAATCTCAGAATCCCGAAAATGTTCAAAGTGGAACAGGGTATGTGCACATCATGGCACCATAGTACCTTGTCATGATCTAGTCATGGGCTCGTTTTCAGCTGTGGAAATTTTCATTACACACAAGCCAACGTTCACATTGTTTGAACTCATCACTCACTCTCTAGCACAACACACGCTTCACACTTATCACACTGATCACATCTTTTGTGGACCAAATTTTCATGGTATGAAAGCATCCTACCTCAACATTACAACATGGAAACATGCCATCTCTCAATTTCAAAGAAATTAAGTATCACACTCACACTCCACACCTCAACCTTTCACTCTGACATGGTAGAGTTATTCCGAGAATGAGATTTTTGNACAATGATGATGATGACAATGATGATGATGATGGTGCTGGTGCTGGTGCTGGTGGTGCTGGTAGTGCTGGTGCTGGTGCTGGTGGTGGCTGTCCTGGTGGTGGGGACCAAAGATCTGTTGAAGACCACAAAAAATATGAAACCAGCTACTATGAAAGCAACTCCATCCACATTTCCATCATCCATGAAAGTGGTGATGGGACAATGTACTAGCATCCTATCAGCCACGAGGGGGAAGACCTGCAACAAAGCAGAGATCGGCCACCAAGACAAACAGCTATGATTTCTACACTGTTTCTATCATTAGATCAGCTGAAATAGTGCAATAACCACTTGCAATTTCTTGAACGTGACATGGACCGTTGAACTCCGGGAAAAGCAAGCACTAGACTACATTGCGAAGAAAATGGTGGTCGCGGCAGCGGATGCGACCACTGCTTTGGNTGGTGGCTGTCCTGGTGGTGGGGACCAAAGATCTGTTGAAGACCACAAAAAATATGAAACCAGCTACTATGAAAGCAACTCCATCCACATTTCCATCATCCATGAAAGTGGTGATGGGACAATGTACTAGCATCCTATCAGCCACGGGGGGGAAGACCTGCAACAAAGCAGAGATCAGCCACCAAGACAAACAGCTATGATTTCTACACTGTTTCTATCATTAGATCAGCTGAAATAGTGCAGTAACCACTTGCAATTTCATGAACGTGACATGGACCGTTGAACTCCGGGAAAAGCAAGCACTAGACTACATTGCGAAGAAAATGGTGGTCGCGGCAGCGGATGCGACCACTGCTTTGGTGGTGGAGGCATCGGTTGCAGCAGAAGTAGCAACAATGGTGTTGAATTGGCGGTAGCAATGATGGGAGGGTCTGTACAGTGGGCGAGTTATCAGTTGATGAAGTAACACCTCGCAAAGCAGCACCAGCAGCAGTCAAAGCAAAAAAAAACCCTCAAAAGTGGTGGGAGCGGGAGGAGCACCAGCAGCAGCAGCAGCAGCACTAGCACCAGCAGCAGCAACAGCTCCAGAGCAACAGCACTAGCAAAAAGAATAACTTGATGTAAAACCTGTTGGATTCCAATTGGAATGTTTTGCAGTCATGCTCATAATGCAACAGCCACAGTAAAAGAAGCTCCCATTCTCTGTCTGTACAGGAATTCCTGGTGCTCTGCAGAAGTCTGAGCAGTCGGCACGGGTACACCCTCCCCGACTGCCAGTGCCGTTGCACCCTACCAGCAGGAAATCTGTTTCTCCTGTTGTTTCCCCTCTACACTCATCCATGAAGGGGGAGCAGGGTGTCACTCGCCCACGGCATCACCCTTCTTCAGGAAAGATATGGTTCAAAAAGACAGCCTCTGGAGGGACTCCATCATGTAGATTTTCCTCAGAAGGATAGGCCGTTCACCATGACACCAGGGAAACAGACCACATTCATACACACGGCTGGCCTCCTGTGGGAGAGCGCAGGCCCCGGACGGCCTCCCATCTTCAGTCACGACATAAGTGCAATTGTGGGTGGCTGCATGTGGCTTGGCGGCATGGGCTTCAAACTACATCCTGACTCCACAGCCGGGGCTACGGGTGGGAGATGACGTCCTGACTGCCCTGGGGTGGTACCTGTCTGCAATGGGACCTAAGCACGCAGCCTTGCGCCGACTCTGCCATGGGCAGGGGGCTACGGGAGGGGGAGGGGGGNAGTTTGTACGAGAATCTCAGAATCCCGAAAATGTTCAAAGTGGAACAGGGTATGTGCACATCATGGCAGCATAGTACCTTGTCATGATCTAGTCATGGGCTCGTTTTCAGCTGTGGAAATTTTCATTACACACAAGCCAACGTTCACATTGTTTGAACTCATCACTCACTCTCTAGCACAACACACGCTTGACACTTATCACACTGATCACATCTTTTGTGGACCAAGTTTTCATGGTATGAAAGCATCCTACCTCAACATTACAACATGGAAACATGCCATCTCTCAATTTCAAAGAAATTAAGTATCACACTCACACTCCACACCTCAACCTTTCACTCTGACATGGTAGAGTTATTCCGAGAATGAGATTTTTG
>SZWC01022775.1:13747-32703 GCA_023375785.1 Penium margaritaceum
TGGGAAACTACATATGCACGCTTGTGCCATACACATATTACAGAGTGTACAAAAAGGACATGATTAACCATACCTCGAGGACCCTGTCAAGGAACGTGTGCTTATGCTAACCATCCTCTCTGGCCTTCTTAGCAGCTACACTCCTCTCATTGTTTCCCTGGACCAGCGTGGCGACAATATCTCCCTCAATGATGTGGAGGAGAGCCTGTTGTTTGAGGAGGAGCGGCGTAAGGAAGAGGAGGGCGGAAGCGGACTAGACGTTGCTCTCATCACCAACTCTGGTCATGGGAGTGGTGGTCCACCGACCAGGAGCATCGGCAGAGGAAAAAAGAAGAAGGGGAACTGCCACTACTGTAAGAAGCAAGGCCATCGGGCACGCGAATGCTGGAAGAAGGCGGACCTTGCAGCTGGAGGGGGAGCAGGAAAACAGTCCGACGCTTCTGTGAATGCAGAAGATTGGGAGAGTGGATTAGTGACAACTACCCAGGTCCTGCACGTCTTTGACAACACCACCTTGTTTTGTATCATGGACTCGGGAGCCACGCGGCACATGACGTGTCGTTGGGATTGGTTCGTTGTCTACACCATTACACCATCATTGAGCCTCGCAGAGTGTACATGGGGGAAAATCATGTGCAAATGGCAGTTGGGGAGGGTGATATTGTGTTTTGTGCTTCCGTTGAGGGCAAGAACGTGGAAATTTGTGTGAAGGGGGTGCTCCATGTTCCGGGGCTGGCAGCTAACCTCCTTTCTATCTCATCTCTCATCTTCAAAGGCATGCAGGTTCACTTTGAGAATGATGGTTGCACCATCTCTGCCCGTGCAGGCCGTGTGCTTGCAAAAGCGGACAAGGAGGACAGACTGTACAGTCTTTATGTGGCATCGGAGAAGGAAGCCAGCTCAATGTTGGCGGTGAAAGAGGGAAAACATGACATCGGCCTGTGGCACCACCGGCTTGGTCATCATGACTTTGGCGCTATCATCTCCATGAAGCATATGGTCCGCAACCTGGAGCTTAAGGGGGTGAAGCAGCCAAGTGCATCGGCCTGTGAGAGCTGCATCTAAGGGAAGCAAGCCCGCCTCCTTTCTCTGAAGAAGGGAAGAGGATGGGTGAGCTTCTCTCACTTGTTCACTCTGATTTTTTCTATCCCATGGCATCTCATTCATTGTCCGGCAAGTTGTACTTCGTCACATTCATTGATGACAAGTCGAGGAAGATGTGGGTGTCCTTCCTAGCTGGAAAGGATGAGTTTTTTTATGATTTCAAGGTGTGGATTACTGCTGCACAGAATGAGAGTGGCAGGCGGTTGAAGGTGCTTTGTAGGGACGGTGAAGGAAAGTATCTTTTTAACGACTTCCACAACTTCCTCAAGTATCACAGGATCAGACACCCCACCTGGAATACCATAGTTGAACAACGTGGCTGAATGTGCAAACCGCACGCTCATAGAGATTGTTCGGAGCATGGTCCAAGACGTGGAGCTCCCTTCAACCTTTTGGAAGAAAGCTGTCAACACTGCCGTGTACCGAGAAAACCAGAGTTCCACGTGCGTTGTACCACAGATGACACCGGAGGAGGTGTGGACGGGATGCAAGCCATCAGTGACGCACCTGAAAGTCTTTGGGTGTGGCGCATTTGTGTACGTGCCTGCTGGCAACGGCAACAAGCTGGACGCCAACTCGGTGAAGGCGGCCTTCCTTGGCTACGACACCATGGGATACCACCTCTACAACCTCCTTGATTGCAAGATCATCTGCAGCCGTGACGTGGTGTTTCAAGAGAACGTGAAGGGTTGGACTTGGAGCCCTATGTCTGCAGTTCTACTTCCTCCGGCACTTGTACCAGAAGTGGGAGAAGAGCCGGTAGCAGAAGAGGGCAGTGCGGTAGATGGCAGTGATAGCCGCAATGGCAAGGAGGTAGAGGGGGCTGAGAAGAAGAAGGATCCAGCAGCCGAATCTGATGAGGAGGATCAACAAAGCAACGCACAGCAGCTGCCACAGAGGTCTGTACGCCGCAACCATGCTGCAGATGGTCCTCTGGAGCCGCTGAGGCAATCGGAGCGCCTTGCAAGCAAACAAAGGCTGCTGGAGGAGCTTGTGAACCTGTCCACATTTTCATCTTCATAGGAGACCTTGAGCTTCTCTTCCTCACCATCAGCGATGACCCAACAACATTCACTGAAGCCATGCACAACACCAAGGCAAAAGACGAGGAGTATGTTGCGCTCATCAAGAACAACATATGGACTCTCGAGGAGGCTCCACGTGGTAGCCGGGTGATCGCGTGCTGGTGGATCTTGAGGCGCAAGCGTGGTGCGGATGGTAAGGTGCTCAGGTACAAAGCACGGTTGGCTGCAAAGGGGTAAGTGTAGACTGTGATGGATATGAGAGTGCCAGAAAGTGACAAAAATATGTTGCTAAAAAAAAATCATCTGGCATGACAGTTGCATAGAGGATGTTTCACAGGTTCTAACGCACTTTACGGAACTCGATTTGGAGTCCGTTTGAGTGAGATATGGATTTCCAAAGTTTGGACGTCATGGGTCGGGTTCAAGTGACGACATGAGCACTTCGTGCTCAAAAGGCTGCAGGATTATTGGCCAGGACGGCTGAGACCGGCCTTCAAGGAGAAAAGACCACTGGAGGGCCTCCAGGAGACTTCAACGAAGGACCACTCTATGATTATTTGACGTGCAGGTCGTGGGAGACATAATTCTCATGCATGACAGGGTGACTGCCGCTCATCCCACTCGGCTAGGAGTGTGCTAGAGGGTGAACTTTGACAGAGTGGATCTCAGTGCTCCCTTAGCCAAATGACGCAAATAAGGGCTTGTTAGAAATCTGTCATGATATAATTCGTCACTCAAGACTCGATTTAGACATTCGCGTTCTCTGTAAACCTACATTTGCTTCCGTAATTTCTGTGTGTGCAACCTGCAACCCCCTCTCACAAATAGTTGGTCCTGCCTAGGCGGCTCTTAGTGAGCCTGATCACCTCCCTGAGGGCTGCCCCAGTTTCCATCAGTGGTATCAGAGCTAGAATAAGGCTTTGTCTCATCCTTGAGGCATTTCTTGCACCATGTTGTGTGAGAGAGCCGTTTGTGGGCTGAACGTTGCACTACCATGGCGACATCCGCTTCTATGGTGGCCGGCGTCAACATCAACAAGTTCGAAGGCAAGAACTTCTTCAACTGGAGCAACAACATGAAGATGGTGCTGATGGAGAAGGGTCTCTAGAGCCAGGTGGATGAGAAGGAGAAGGAACCAGGAGAAAGCTCCCTATCCCCTGTCGAGGCACGTACCTACCGCGAGAAGCGTGACCGCGCCTTCGCTACCATCTACCTCCACCTTGCCGAACGGCAGCAACTCCTTGTCCATGGAATCCTCATGCCAAAGGAGGTTTAGAAAAAGCTTGAGTCCACTTATAATTCCAAGTCAATCCTCGTGAATATGCAGCTGCGTCGTTGCTTTCACACTGTGAAGATGGATGAGTCCGGATCCATGATTGACTACATCAACATGGTGAAGTCTCTCTCTGACCAGCTTGCTACGATTGAGGACCCTGTCAAGGAGTGTTTGCTCATGCTAACCATTCTCTCTGGCCTTCCTACCAGCTACTCTCCTCTCGTTGTTGCCCTGGACCAGCGCAGCGACAAGCTCTACCTCAACGAAGTGGAGGAGAGCTTGCTGTTTGAGGAGGAGCGGCGCAAGGGAGAGGAGGGCGGAAGCGGACTGGACGTCGCTCTCATCACCAACTTTGGTCATGGGGGCGGTGCTATATCAACCAGGAGCAATGGCGGAGGAGGAAAGAAGAAGGGGAACTGCCACTACTGCAAGACGCCGGGCCATTGGGTGCGTGAATGCCGAAAGAAGAAGGCGGACCTTGCGGCTGGAGTGGGAGCGGGAAAACAGTCCGACGCTTCCGCGAACGCCGCAGATTGGGAGAGTGGATTCGTAACAACCATCCGGGTCCTGTACATCTCGGACAACACCACCCTGTTCTGGATCATCGACTCGGGAGCCACGCGGCACATGACGTGTTGCCGGGAGTGGTTCGTCGTCTACACCGTTATCGAGCCTCGTCGGGTGTACATGGGGGACAACCATGTGCAAATAGCGGTTGGAGAGGGTGAGATCGTGTTTTGTGCTTCTGTTGAGGGCAAGCACGTGGAACATCGTGTGATGGGGGTGCTCCATGTTCCGGGGCTGGCAGCTAACCTCCTCTCTGTCTCATATCTCATCTCCGAAGGCATGCAGGTTTGCTTTGAGAATGGTGGCTGCACCATCTCTGCCCGTGCAGGCCGTGTGCTTGCAAAAGCAAACAAGGAGGATGGTCTTTACCGCCTCTACGTGGCGTCGAAGAAGGAAGCCGACTCAGCGTTGGCGGCGAGAGAGGGAAAACACGACATCGGCCTGTGGCATCGCCGGCTCGGTCACCTCGGCTTTGGCGCCATCATCTCCATGCAGCAGATGGTCCGCAGCCTGGAGCTCAAGGGGGTGAAGCAGCGAGGTGCATCGGCTTGTGAGAGCTGCATTCAAGGAAAGCAATCCCGCGCTCCTTTCACGGTGGAAGGGAAGGGGGCGGCTGAGCTTCTCTCACTCGTTCACTCTGATTTGTGCGGTCCCATGCCATCACAGTCCTTGTCCGGCAAGTTGTACTTTGTCACGTTCATTGATGACAAGTCGAGGAAGACGTGGGTGTCCTTCTTGGCTGGAAAGGATGAGTGCTTTGATGCTTTCAAGGTGTGGATTGCTGCTGCACAGAATGAGAGTGGCAGGCGGTTGAAGGTGCTTCGCACCGATGGTGGAGGAGAGTACCTCTCCAACGACTTCTGCACCTTCCTCAAGCGTCGCGGGATCAAGCACGAGGTCACCCCACCTGGAACACCGCAGCTGAACGGCGTGGCTGAACGCGCGAACCGCACACTTATGGAGTGTGTTCGCAGCATGCTGCAAGACGCGGAGCTCCCGCCAACCTTCTGGGCGGAAGCGGTCAACACTACCGAGTACCTGAAAAACCGGAGTCCCACGCGCGCCGTGCCGCTGATGACACCGGAGGAGGCGTGGACGGGACGCAAGCCAACAGTGTCGCACCTGAAAGTCTTCGGGTGTGGCGCATTCGTGCACGTGCCTGCCGGCAGCTGTAACAAGCTAGAGGCAAAGTCAGTGAAGGCCGCCTTCCTCGGCTACGACACCATGGGATACCGCCTCTACAACCTTGCTGCTCGCAAGATCATCCGCAGCCGCGATGTCGTCTTTCAAGAGGAAGTGAAGGGCTGCACTTGGAGCCCTATGACTGCTGTTCCACTTGCTCCCGCACTTGTACCTCATGTGGGGGAAGTACCGGTAGCAGAAGAGGACGGTGCGGAAGATGGCGGTGACAGCGGCAACGACAAGGAGGTGGAGGGAGCTGAGAAGGAGAAGGAGGCAGCAGCAGAATCTGATGAGGAGGAGCAGCAAAGCAACGCCCAGCAGCTGCCACGACGGTCCGCACGCCTCAACAAAGGTGCAAAGGACAGTGGGGAGCCGCTGAGGCGATCTGAGCGCCTCGCAAACAAACAGAGGCCGCTGGAGGACCTGGTGAACCTGTGCACCGTTCCACCACAAGCGGAGCCGTCTGACCTCGAGCTTCTCTTCCTCACAGTCACCGATGACCCAGCCACATTCGCTGACGCCATGCGTAGCGCCGAGGCGGCAGATTGGCGAGCCGCGGCAGATGAGCAGTATGCTGCGCTCATGAAGAACGGCACCTGGACCCTCGAGGAAGCTCCACGTGGCAGCCGGGTGATCGGATGCCGGTGGATCTTCAGGCGCAAGCGTGGTGCAGATGGTAAGGTGCTCAGGTACAAAGCACAGTTGGTTGCAAAGGGGTATGCGCAGACTAAGGGTGTGGACTGCAATGAGACATTTGCACCTGTTGCTAAGTTCCCATCCATCCGAGCGATCCTCGCTCTTGCTGCTGCTATGGACTGGGAGGTGCACCAAATGGATGTGACGTGTGCATTTCTGAATGGTGACCTTGAGGAGGATGTGTACATGGAGCAGCCGGAGGGGTATGTGGTGGAGGGAAAGGCGGATTTGGTGTGCAAGCTTGTGAAGGCCCTCTACGGCCTGAAGCAAGCACCACGAGCATGGTACCACAAGATGGATGAGCAGCTGGCTGGCCTTGGCTTTGTGCGTAGTGAAGCTNGGATTACAATGAGACATTTGCACCTGTCGCTAAGTTCCCATCCATCCGAGCGATCCTCGCTCTTGCTGCTGCTATGGACTGGGAGGTGCACCAAATGGATGTGACGTGTGCATTTCTGAATGGTGACCTTGAGGAGGATGTGTACATGGAGCAGCCGGAGGGGTATGTGGTGGAGGGAAAGGCGGATTTGGTGTGCAAGCTTGTGAAGGCCCTCTACGGCCTGAAGCAAGCACCACGAGCATGGTACCACAAGATGGATGAGCAGCTAGCTGGCCTTGGCTTTGTGCGTAGTGAAGCTGATCATGCAGTCTATGGGCACACTCAAGAGGCAAGCCAGGTCATCATCTTGCTCTATGTTGATGATCTGCTCATTGCATCTGACTCCAAGTTTCTTTTGGACGATGTGAAGCAGTCCCTTGCTGCAAGGTTCGACATGAAAGACATGGGAGAGCTCAGTTACTACCTCGGCCTTTAGGTCAAGCGTGACCGGCAGCAGCAGACTTTGGAGTTGTCGCAGAGCACGTACGTGAGCGACATCGTGAAGCGCTTCAACATGGCAGGAGCGCGCAAAGCAGCGACACCACTGGAAGTGGGAGCAAAGCTGAGCACGACGCAGACTCCCCGCGGCACGCAAGAGAGAAGCCGCATGGAAGCAGTGCCGTACCAAGCAGCAGTTGGGAGCCTCATGTATGCAGGAGTCGGCACGCGCCTCGACATCAGCCAAGCAGTGGGAGTTCTCAGCAAGTTTTGCGCGAATCCGGGCGTGCCGCATTGGGAGGCGGTCAAGCGCGTGCTGCGCTACCTCGACAGCAGCAGCAGCCTTTGCCTCACCTTTAACGGCAACAACAACCCCATCCTCATCGGCTACAGCGACGCAGATTGGGGAGGTGACCTGGACACAAGGAGGTCGACCAGTGGGTTCGTGTTTGTGCTCGGGGGAGGTGCAATCAGCTGGAGGAGCAGGAAGCAAGAGTGCGTTGTCCTCTCCTCCACCGAAGCACAGTACATCGCCCTGACTGAAGCAGCAAAGGAAGCCGTGTGGCTGCGTGAGCTGCTGGGAAGCCTTGGACAGAAGCAGACCACAGCGACCACCATCTATTGTGACAACATGAGCGCCATTGCTCTAACCAAGAACACAGAGTTTCACGCCCGCACCAAGCACATCGACCTGCGGTACCACTTCATCCACGAGCTCGTGGCAAAGCAGGTGCTGAAGATCAAGTTCTGCCCTTCAAGCATGATGCCGGCAGACTTCCTGACCAAGCCGCTGGCAGCGCACCACTTTCAGCAGCTGAGGGGACAGTGCGGACTTGTGTGATTTTTATTCTCGCAAAGTGGGAGAATGTTGGATATGAGAGTGCCAGAAAGTGACAAAAATAGGTTGCTCGCTAAAAATCATCAGGTCACAAAAGTGAATAGAGGATGTTTTGCTGGTTCTGTAGCACTTTACAGAACTCGATTCGGAGTCCGTTTGAGGGAGATATGGATTTTCAAGGTTTGGTGGCAATGGGTCGGGTTCAAGTGATGGCTCCTGCACTACCAGCACCAATGACGGCCACAATTATTGGCCAAGGAGGTTTGGAGCGGCCTTCAGGGTAGAAAGGCGGCAGGAGGACCTTCAGGTAGCTTCAAGGAAGCTCCCCACCAAGATTATTGGTTGTGCACATGGCAGGGATGGTAATTCTCTTGTGTGAGAGTGTGACTGCCGCTCATCCCGCTAGGCTAGGAGTGTGCTAGAGGGTGAGCTTTGACAGAGTGGATCTCAGTGCTCCCTTAGCCAAATGAGGCATATAAGGGCTTGTTAGAAAGCTGTGATGATGTACTTTCTCACTCAAGAGTTGATTCAGACATTCGCATTCTCTGAAGACCTACATTTGCTTCCGTAATTTCTGTCTGTGCAACCTGCAACTCCCTCACACAAACAGTTGGTCCGGCCTAGGCGGCTCTTAGTGAGCCTGATCACCTCCCTGAGGGCTGCCAAGTTTCCATCACACCATTGCTCAGACCATGAATGCAGAGTTTCACGCCCGCACCAAGCACATTGACCTGCGGTACCACGTCATCCGCGAGCTCGTGACGAAGCAGGTGGTACAGATCAAGTTCTGCCCTTCAAGCATGATGCTGGAAGACTTCCTGACCAAGCCACTGGCAGCACACTGCTTTCAGTAGCTGAGGGGACAGTGCGGTGTTGTGTGATTTTTATTCTTGCAAAGTGGGAGAATGATGGATATGAGAGTGCCAGAAAGTGACCAAAATATGTTGCTTGATAAAAATCATCTGGCATGACAGTTGCATAGAGGATGTTTCACAGGTTCTAACGCACTTTACGGAACTTGATTTGGAGTCCGTTTGAGTAAGATATGGATTTCCAAAGTTTGGAAATCATGGGTCGGGTTCAAGTGACGACCTGAGTACTTTGTGCTCAAAAGGCGGCAAGATTATTGGACAGGACGGCTGAGAGCGGCCTTCAAGGAGAAAAGATGACTGGAGGGCATCCAGGTGACTTCATGGAAGGACCAATCCATGATTATTTTCCGTGCAGGTCGTGGGAGACATAATTCTCATGCATGACAGGGTGAGTGCCGCTCATCCCGCTAGGCTAGGAGTGTGCTAGAGGGTGAACTTTGACATAGTACATCTCAGTGCTCCTTTAGCAAAATGTGGCATATAAGGGCTTGTTAGAAAGTTATTATGATATAATTTCTCACTCAAGAGTTGATTCAGACATTTGCATTCTCTGCAAACCTACATTTGCTTCCGTAATTTCTGTCTCTGCAACCTGCAACCCCCTCTCACAAACAGTTGGTCCTGCCTAGGTGGCTCTTAGTGAGCCTGATCACCTCCTTGAGGTCTGCCCCAGTTTCCATCAGACTGAGGGTGTGGATTACAATGAGACATTTACACCTGTCTCAAAGTTCCCATCCATCCGAGCGATCCTTGCTCTTGCTGCTGCTATGGAATGAGAGGTGCACCAAATGGATGTGACCTGTGCATTTCTGCATGGTGACCTCGAGGAGGATGTGTACATGGAGCAGCAGGAGGTGTATGTGGTGGACAGAAAGCAGGATTTGGTGTGCAAGCTTGTGATGGAACTCTATAGCTAGAAACAAGCACTACGAGCATGATACCACAAGATGGATGAGCAGCTGGCTGGCCTTGGTTTTGTGCGTAAAGAAGCCAACCATGCAGTCTATGAGGGCGTGCAAGAGGAAAGCCAAATTATCATTCTGCTTCATGTTGATGATCTGCTCATTGCATCTGACTCCAAGTCTCTTTTGGACGGTGTGAAGCAGTCCCTTGCTGCCAGGTTCACATGAAAGACATGGGAGAACTCAGCTACTACCTTGGCCTTGAGGTCAAACATGACCCGCAGCAGCTGACATTGGATCTGTCACAGAGTACGTTCGTGAGCGACATCGTCAAGCGCTTCAATATGGTAGGAGCGTTCAAGACCGCAACACCACTGGAAGTGGGAGCAAAGCTGAGCATGACACAGACTCCCTGCGGCATGCAAGAGAGCAGCCGCATGGAAGCAGTGCCATATCAAGCGGCAGATGGGAGCCTCATGTACGCAGCTGTCAACACACGCCTCGATATCAACCAAGCAGTGGGAGTGCTAAGCATGTTTTGCGTGAATCCAGGCGTGCCGCATTGGGAGGCAGTCAAGCACATGCTGTGCTGCCTCGACAGCAACAATAGTCTTTGTCTCACCTTCAACGACAAGAACATCCCCATCCTTATTGGTTACAGGGACACAGATTGGGGCGGTTACCAGGAAACAAGGAGGTCAACCAGTGGGTTCATATTTGTGCCTGAGGGAGGTGCAATCAGTTGGAGGAGCAAGAAGCAAGAGTGAGTCGCCCTCTCCTCCACCAAGGCGGAGTACATCGCCCTGAGTGAAGAAGAAAAGGAAGCCGTGTGTGGGTGCATGAGCTGCCAGCAAGACTTGGACAGCAGCAGAACACATCGACTACAATCTACTGTGACAAAATGAGCGCAATTGCTCTGACCAAGAACGCAGAGTTTCACACCCACACCAAGCACATCAACCTTCCATATCACTTCATCTGCAAGCTCGTGGAAAAGAAGGTGATTCAAATCAAGTTCTTCCCTTCAAGCATGATGTTGGCAGACTTCCTGACCAAGCCGTGCACCGATTTTAGCAGTTGAGGGGGCAGTGCATACTTGTGTGATTTTTTATTTTCGCAAAGTGGGAGAATGATTGATATGAGGGTGTCAAAATGTGACAAAAGTAAGTTGCTCGATAAAAATCATGGTTTAGATGCATAGAGGATGCCTCACAGGCTCCAACACACTTTACGGGACTCAATTCGGAGCCCGTTTGAGTGAGATATGGATTTCCAAAGTTTGGAGATCATGGGTCGGGTTCAAGTGACGACCTGACCACTTTGAGCTCAAAAGGCGGCAAGATTATTGACCAGAACAGCTGAGATTGATGGAAGCTGGGCAGCCCTCAAGGAGGTGATCAGGCTCATAAAGAGCCGCCTAGGCAGGATCAACTGTTTGTGAGAGGGAGTAGCAAGTTGCACAGACAGAAATTACGGAAGCACATGTAGGTTTTCAGAGAATGCGAATGTCTAAATCCACTCTTGAGTGTGAAAAATAAATCATGACAGCTTTCTAACAAGCCCTTATATGCCTCATTTGGCTAAGGGAACACTGAGATCCACTCTGTCAAAGTTCACCCTCTAGCACACTCCTAGCCTAGCGGGATGAGCGGCAGTCACCCTATCATGCATGAGAATTATGTCTCCTGCGACCTGCACGGCAAATAATCGTGGATTGTTCCTTCCTTGAAGTCTCCTGGAGGCCCTCCAGCCATCTTTTCTCCTTGAAGGCCGCTCTCAGCCGTCCTGGCCAATAATCCTGCCGCCTTTTGAGCTCAAAGTGCTCAGGTCGTCACTTGAACCCGACCCATGATCTCCAAACTTTGGAAATCCATATCTCACTCAAACGGACTCGAAATTGAGTTCCGTAAAGTGCGTTAGAACCTGTGAAACATCCTCTATGCAACTGTCACGCCAAATGATTTTTATCGAGCAACCTATTTTTCCCACTTTCTGGCACTCTCATATCCATCAGAGAGCGGCCTTTAAGGAGAAAAGCCGGCTTGAGGACGTCCAAGAAAATTCAACGAAGGTGCCTTCCACGATTTTTGGTCGTCCAAGTCATGTAAGGCATAATTCTCATGTGTGACAATGTGACCGCCGCTCATCCCACTGGTCAAGGAGAGTGTGCTAGAGGGTAGAATTTGACAGAGTGTATCTCTGTGCTCCCTTGGCCAAATGAGGCATATATAAGGGCTTGTTAGAAAGCTCTAATAAGACAATTTCTCACTCAAGAGTCAATTGAGACATTGGCGTTATCTGTAAAGCTACATTTTCTTCCGTACTTTTTGTTTGTGCAACATGCAACTCCCTCCCAGAAATAGTTAGTCCTCTCTAGGTGACTCTTTGTGAGCATGATCACCTCCTTGAGGGTTTCCCTTGTTTCCATCAGGCTGGACATGGAGTCCTACGGAAGCAGTCACAGTTGCACAGGCTCTTGAGACAGTAGGGGCGAAAGAGACTGCAGCTGAAGAGGAGCGAGGGGAAGTTCGTGGTGACAGGTCAGAAGAGGGTGTTGAGGAGGCAAAGGAACCGACAACAAAAGCAGCCAAGGAGGAGTATCCAAGCAAGCAGCAACAGCTGCCACAGAGCAGTGCACGCCTCAACAATGGTGGCAATTTTCCTATGGAGCTATTGTGGAAATCCGCACACTTTGCAAGCAAACAAAGGCTACTAAAGGAGCTGCTAGACCTGTGCTGTTTTTCATCTTCACAAGAGTCTTCTGATCTTCAGCTCCTCGCATTTTGTTTGCACCCATAGACTGCATGATCTGCCTCTCTGTTGCCAATAAACCAATGGCATTCAATGAGCCATGGGTAGTGAAGATGCAGCAGATTGGTGTCTCGCAACAGACGAGGAGTACAAGGCACTCATGAAGAACAGGACCTGAACTCTCAAGAAAGCTCCACATGGCAGCCACGGGATCAGCTACAGGTGTATCATCAAGTGTAAGTGCACTGCTGATGGTAAGGTGCTAAGGTACAAAGCATGGCTGGTTGCAAAGGGGTATGTGCAGACTGTGGGTGTGGATTAGAATAAGACATTTACAGCCGTTGAATGTTGTAGAATGATGAATAGATGGTGCCAAAAGTGACCAAATTGGTGGCTTGATAAAAACCATTAGGCACATCACATTCATAGAGGATTTTTTTCTGGTCTTTAGCAAGTTATTGAACTTGATTTAGATTCCGTTTGAGGGAGATATAGATTTTCTATTGGGTGATTGGTGTACTACAGTCCTGACCGTATTTGACGTGACTCTAGTAGTTCAGGTCATTCCTTTCGGTCGAATCTGAGGCTGAGCATGACATTTCTATTACTGCACACCATGTGAGTAGGAATTTAGGGATAGCTAGTTTTGCGAAAGAAATTACATGTTTTTGGGTGCAATGAATGCGTTGGTTTCATGCTCCGATATGGCGTAGTCGGTTTCGTAATCGGATAAAGATAAGCGGAGTGAGAATCTTCTCGGTGGTTTCCGGGAGTAGAGCCATGGACAGTTTTTCACTGTACAGGCCAGTCCAATTCTGGCAACCAGGCTTAAGGGGTTTGAATTGTAAAATAGTGTGTGGCATGCGTAGGCTACTGCGCATGCCTCTAATGTGTGTGTCGTGTGCGCAAGATATTTTGCATGCATCCTGGAAGGCAGGGACCAATAACTGTGGAGCACGACAAAGTGTGCAGTCCGGTAGATTCAGACCTGACTAGGCTTGTGGCATGAGGTATTGTGACAGCTCTTGGTGATGGACCATCTACACAAGCAGCCCGTGGCCACGACTCAACGTGCTTCTCTGCTCGTCACGTAGACAGGCTAAGTGGCAAGCCAGAATTTGAGTATTACGGCTACGGAGATCTACGACTCTCACTGATCCGTGAGGAGCTCCAAGATTCAAGAACCACGGTTACGGTGAAACTTCACCGTGGGTCGGAGGAAGCTTCTACATCTAGGCATGGCAGTCCACTTGCCAGGTCCGCAAGTATAAAAGGCGGCGGCCCTGGCACATCTTAGTATCTCAGTAGGACTTATCTTTCATGCCAAGACCTTGCAGCACTTAGCATCTAGAAGCGCCTTAGACCAAGGTTCTGCTGGAGTCTGCCATGGAGACCCCTGTAAGCCTGGCAGTGCTTTGCCAGCCTGGGAAGGAGGAAGCCTTTACTACCTGGAGGCCAGTCTACCTGGAAGACGGTGCTGGACCAAGACCCCTTAATGATTATTAATGGGATTATTCAATGCCCGGCTTGTCTCTTTGCTGAGGTGTCCCCTCAACCCTTTACTATAAGCACACAAAATGAAAACATCATTTCAGCTCTCCTCATGCTGTCTTCTTGTACATTGCATGTCAAGAGCTACGTAGCGTGACTATGGATTCTAAATTGCAAGACCACTTCGGTGATGTGGGTTGAAGTATCTTCTCACTCATTCATTTTTTTTGGCTATCATTTTGATGATCCTTTTCAAATTAGGCGCATCATTATCCATACCGACAAAAATTAATGCCCTACATCATACTTGGCCATAAAAGAGGCAGATTTCATGTGGCATTACAATCCTCAACAAATATAGAGCTCACCATGGCTCTTGATTTCAATAATGGCTAGGACGGCGGCTGACTAAGAAAAGGAGAGTGCTATTGAGAACTATTGATCCAGACGACTCAGTGATCCCTTTAGATCCCCATGATTGCTTTCTACTATGGAAGCTGTGTCTCACGTATAGAAGGGACACATCATAGTGTTAACACACTATTCGCCAGTTGAATGAATTAAGAATAATTGTGAACGTATTAAATGAAGTGACAAAGGAGAAGGGTTTTCAATCAATTTTGTCCCTGATAACCATGACATGAATACCTAAAGTGAAGATTAGGGCATGATGATGTAACGAATAAATTTTGCAGAAAAAAAATTAAATGCACTTTTTATGTATTTTTAGTCTTTATTCATGAAAAATGGTGTGTGGAAATCATTTGAAGTTAAACTTCATCAATAATTGTCTTGGAAATTTTAGGTATGGACTTCATTTGGAAAATGATATTTTTAAACACCTTTTATTTTTTAGAAGGATTTTATGTAAAATATATCTTGAAACAATCATTTATGTTACCTTAGATTAACCACTCATCTTTACTAACTGTTACGATAACCGGAAAAATGTATCATGAAGGGGAACCGTTAGAAATGAAAACCAGAACCAATTTGAGTGTTATGGGACCAACAAAGAATCATAAAAATAATTTTCCTCTACAAAGTTATCTTTCAATATTGCTTTTATGCTTATTACATACGTTCTAGTTCATATTTGCATTGAACAAATCGTTCTAGATGACTAAAGTGGGATACAATATTCCCGCATGCTAGTGAAAAGATGTCTTCTCTCATGGGGTAGGATGACCTTGCAAACTTGAATATAACTGAAATGTTTTTAAATGAATGGGTTCCTCTCCTTACGTATACTTCATGATGTCTTCACATTTGAAAGTCCTTGTTGGACATCATTACATTTGTGGGTTTTTTTGCTTATATTGCACGTCCGCCCTATCATATTACCTTCAACTGCCTTTGTGGCCATAATATGAAGCAATTGCCACTGGGCGCTTGATTGTAACAAGTACTGTAAGGCTACATTGAAACTACTCTGGCCAAATTTGAAGTAGGGCGTGTTTATGGACAGTATGGATGACAATAGAGCGCCGTGGCTAATAATGGGAAGGGTTATCGGGAGTATGGCCAAAATAGTTAGATGACCTTTCTTCTGCTTTCTGCTGGGAGGACGGTTGTCGACGGCCGTCTGGCATTCACCCGGCCGTTCCTCCGCCGCGGACGTTGGCAGACTATCCTTCGGAGGTCGGCAAGGGGATCGTACCGGCGCCGAACCCCAATCCCGGAATGCTACGTCCATCCCCAGCCAGGGGACCTTTTCGACATTCCCAGGCTTGGAAGAAAGCTGCTTGCGCCGTCTCCGTCACACTGGCTAAAAATTACAAAAGAAGGGCGCTTTTGCGTTGACTTCTGTCATTTTCGGTTTCATCAAAATAATAATTCGCATATGTGAGCCACTTGTTAAACTAAACTCTGCCTGCGTTGAAGGGAACCTCCCAGGCTCTGCGTTAGCGCGGCCGAGGAGAAGCCCGATCCTTTTATAAAAAAAACCATCACCCTAGTTTTACGAGGGGGTTACCCAAAGCGATTTTCGTCGCCGGTATGCGTTGACGGAACACAAAGTCAGTTCACCTGAGGTAGAACACTATTTTTTTTACACACAATTTTTTTGCTAGCATAGCGCATTGGGCGAGCTACGATTACACTCAATCGAAAAACACATCCTTCTAAACTCTCGCCATGGAGTGCGCTTGGTTTTGCAAAATGATATGCCTCAGTTGTCAACGAAGTTATTGCATATTCCAGAACGGCAATATCCACACACTCGTACCTCATCTGCACCAGAACAATGCCATCGAATCGTTGAATTTCACAAGGACATTTTTCAATCTTGGCTGCATTCCTTGCCGTCAGGTGATTCCCTGCCAGGTACTGCCGTCAGGTTCTGTTGCTTGTTGGAGGTTGTCAGAACGGACGACGTATTGGTACTATTATTTGGTTGGACGAAATTGCGCGCTGCAAGGGCCGCTTGGAATATAAGCGCTTTTGCATGACACCTAAGCCAAAAGAAACAAAGCCATTTTACGGATCTAGCGATGTTTATATAATTCTGTTACCTCAACGGCCGACCAGCCTCCAACTCTTGCGCATTCGGCCTACTTTGGTGCAATAATTACACATTTGGCCAACTTTGCCACAGGCAACCCTGCTAGGACGCAGTAAGGATAAAGTCGTACATATGTGGCCTACGATTCCAAGATGTCTTGCCGATCCGGCCATGCTCAGAATTTGACTTCAGAAGCCTCTGACAGAGTTGCAGCTCACACATGTCACATCATGTGAGCGAGGCTCGCTCAGTCCACGACCCCCCCCCCCCCCTTGCCGCCCCAGCCGCTACTCCCACTCCAACACCCACGCCACTGAACCAACCCTCCACGAGCAAACACCACCCGCCCAACACCCCGCGAGCGCATTGGCGGACCAAAAAAGAGGGCAAATAATTCAGCCGGCCAATGTGGATGTTGCACCCATTCTTGTTGGACCCTATTAAGGACACGCCTTTAGTTAGTGGTAGTAACAAGATGCCCCTAAATTTAACTTTTGTATAGGATGGCCCAATTTCTCAACTTATTACAATTTCTTCCATATAAAGCGAGCGACATGAAAGTAGATCCCTGAAATATGGGGCAAGAGAGCGAAAACGTGTTAGCGAAAATGGGAACTATGGAGATAACTTGGGAGACATGACAAAAAAATGGCAAACTACAGATCATCCTCAAAGTGAGGGTTGGCCTATGATAAGATTGCAAGAATTAGGGCAACATATAGTAGCGGCCTAATTCAATAGCTAAGATAACATGTACATGTATGTATATGTATATGTATATGTATATGTATATGTATATGTATATGTATATGTATATGTATATGTATATGTATATGTATATGTATATGTATATGTATATGTATATGTATATGTACATGTACATGTACATATACATATACCTATACATATACATATAGATATACATATACATATAGATATACATATACATATAGATATACATATACATATAGATATACATATACATATAGATATACATATACATATAGATATACATATACATATAGATATACATATACATATAGATATACATATACATATAGATATACATATACATATAGATATACATATACATATAGATATACATATACATATAGATATACATATACATATAGATATACATATACATATAGATATACATATACATATAGATATACATATACATATAGATATACATATACATATAGATATACATATACATATAGATATACATATACATATAGATATACATATACATATAGATATACATATACATATAGATATACATATACATATAGATATACATATACATATAGATATACATATACATATAGATATACATATACATATAGATATACATATACATATAGATATACATATACATATACATGTACATGTACATGTATATGTATATGTATATGTATATGTATATGTATATGTATATGTATATGTACATGTACATGTACATGTACATGTATATGTATATGTATATTTATATGTATATGTATATGTTTATGTATATGGATACGTATATGAATTTGGAAATGTACATGTATATGCATTTGCATATGTAATAATGAACTTATATGTGTATTTTTACATGTTTGTGTGGATGTATGTGCATGTAAATGCATATGCATATGTACATGTACATGTATCATTACATGGATGTAAATATTATCATGTATATTTACAAACATATATTTAATTTTATGTTCATAAGGAAATATTTTCATTATTATTTTTGTGTTCCATCATGTTTGGCTGAAAAGAGGAAGTGAACGATGTGTTTTACAGTTTATATGACCGTTTTGTTCTTGAAGGTTCATTAGAGTGCATAATAAATTCAAACTTCTATATCTATATCTATATCTATATATTTATCTATATCTATATCTATATCTATATCTATATCTATATCTATATCTATATCTATATCTATATCTATATCTATATCTATATCTATATCTTTATATATATCTATATCTATATCTATATATGTATATGTATATTTATATTTATATCTATATCCATATCTATGTCTATGTCTATGTATATGTCTATATCTATATCTATATCTATACCTATATTTATATCTATATCTATATCTATGTCTTTATATATATCTATATCTATATCTTATTTATATATATCTATATCTATATCTATATTTATATCTATATCTATTTCTTTATCTTTATCTATATCTATATCTATATCTATATCTATATTTATATATATCTATATCTATATCTACATCAATATCTATATCTTCGTCTATATCTATATCAATATGTATATTTGTATCTACATATATACATCTCTATTTATATCTGTATCTTTCTCTTTATCTATATCTATATCTTTATCTATATCTATATCTATATCTATATTTGTATCTATATCTATATCTCTATATATATATCTATATCTATATCTATATCTATATCTATATCTATATCTATATCTATATCTATATCTATATCTATATCTATATCTATATCTATATCTATATCTATGTCTATATCTATATCTATATCTATATCTATATCTATATCTATATCCATATCTATATTTGTAGGTAATTGGGTATTGTCTAAAGTGGTATCTTTATGAGTGTTCATATCCATATGTTATTCTACCTTAACATTGTTTTCCATGTACATGTTTTATACGTTTGTTATGTGCTTCGAATCTAAATTTCTCGATATATTATATGGAATTGAAAGGAATGCAGATAGTGTTTTTGTTGCATCTTTCATTATGAAGAGTAAATGTTTTTGGTAAGTATGGAAGAAGAAACATTTCCGTGCCTTGTTCGGTCATTTTGGGGTCGGGTCAGGTTGCCGTTGGAATTTATCAAACTTGCTTTGCCATTAACCTCGGGCAGCTCTGCGGCGCACCGCGGCCTTCCCACTGCAAATGAAAGTAATAA
>SZWC01022776.1:16154-29428 GCA_023375785.1 Penium margaritaceum
TGTTTGCCATGCTGTTGCTCCTGTGGTGTTGGCTGCCCTGGAGTTGAATTTTCCTCTTTTGAAGAGCCACTGGCCTCCGAGCTGGTCTCAGAGGCCTCGGACGTCTCCGACTCTGTGTCGGAGCTCGCCGCTGCGTCAGCCTGCGCAGCCGCTCCCCCTGGCACACCACTCTTCTTCACGGCCTGCCGCACTGGCACCACTTGCCAGTTTTCAGGAGCTTGATCTCCTGACTCTAGCAGCACCAACCACTCTCCCTGTTTTGGAGCTTCCGTGGGATCAAGCATCTCTTCCTTGCCTGGTTTCCTCTCGTCAAAGGTGACATCCCGGCTGGTGATGAGTCTTCTTCCTGCCAGGTCCCACAAGCGATATGTCTTGTGGGCCGTCTCATAGCCCACCATAACGCACTTTCGTGCTCTTGAATCCAGCTTGCCGGCACCCTCACCCGCCTGGACCTTTGCCCATGCGGTGCAGCCGAATACTTTCAGGTGTGATGCGTCCGGCTTCTTCCCTGACCAAACTTCTTGTGGTGTCATCTGTTGCTTTCCCTTCTTCTTTCCGCGCCTGCCCAGAGCAGCCGCAGGAGTCAGGTTGACGAGATAGCATGCCGTTCTTGCCGCTTCTGCCCAGAACCGCGGTGGAAGCTTTGCATTGAAGAGCATGCTACGCACCATGCCGAGGATGGTCTGATTCATCCATTCGGCAACACCATTGCTCTGCGGCGTGTAAGGCGTTGTGGGCTGGTGGTTGATCCCATGTTGCCGCAACCAGCCCTTGCATGCCTCGTACTCTCCGCCGTTTTCGCTCCGCATCCCTTTGACTCTCTTTCCGGTCTGCCGCTCCACCATGGCGACAAACTCCTGCAACTTTTCTCTGACCTCTCCCTTTGTTTTGAGGAAGAAGATCCACACCTTGCGGCTGTGGTCGTCTATGAAGGTCAGAAAATACTTGCTACCACCGTTTGATGTCGTGCGAAAGGGTCCGCACACGTCGGTGTGAATCAGGTCAAGGGCTGATTCTGCGCGGCGACCATTGTGCTCAAAGCGAGTTCGCTTGGTCTTGCCTTGGAGGCAAGGTTCACACAGGCTGCCACACTCAACCGCATCCTTCTTGCAACCATCCATGCCACGGACCAGCTGTTGTTGCTGAATGACTTGGAGCGTGCTGTTTGCAACGTGCCCAAAGCGTCTGTGCCACAGATCAGTGTCTTCGTCCTTTGCGGCAGAGGATTCCTTTTCAGTTCTTGTTGGTGTGCTCTCCTGTGTTGGTGCCGAGACCACTGCCTCCGCTGCACCCGCATGACCCTCGACTTCCGAGGTCTTTGCTGCCGTTGTCTGCAATACGTAGAGTCCGTCAACCCGTGGAACCTGTGCCACGAGATCTTTGTTGGCATAGAGGACCTTGATGTCCTCGTTCCTGGCGATGACTGCCTTCTTCTGTGTGAACACCACTGTCATGTCGTTGTCCGTTATCTTTGACACGGACAGAAGGTTTGCCGCAAAGGAGGGCATGTAGACCACGTCACGTAGCCGTAGATCCTTCTCTGCACCATTAAGGTTGATGCTCACCAGCTTGTCTCCCACGCCCTTTGCGTTGACGACACTGCCGTTTGCACATCTGAACCGCCGATCGGTGGGGCCGATGGAGACAAATCCAGCCTGGTCGTTGCTGGAGTGATGATCGGTGCCGGAGTCGAGCCCAAAAGCTCCTGGCCTGAGCAGCGCCGCTCCTTTTGCTGGAGGCGTGCTCTGTGCCATCATGTTGGTGGCTTCTTTGCCACCCTTTTTGTTGCCTTTGTTCCCACCGCTTCCGCCGTCTTCCTTCTTTGGCGACCTGCACTCTCTTGCCCAGTGCCCAGGTTTGCCGCAGTTGCGGCAGTTACCCTGTCGCTTGGGNCAAGGTCCCAGTTCATCTGGCGAGCCTCGCCAAGGAGTCCTTCAAACTCCTGTAGGAAATCGGGGATTGATTCGCCCTCATTCACCCGCATGCTGATCAGCCGTTGTAGGATGAATAGTCTGTTCGCGAGGGAGGTGGATTGGTGCACGCGCTTGAGCTTGTCGTAAGCTTCGGAAGCCAGCGTGTACCCGGCAATGATGGGAACATACTTCTTGGCTATCGCGTTGCTGAGGAATGACACTACAATATCATTTCGATCCATCCAAGCCTCATGCTCAGATGTGCCTTCCGCGGGAACCTGCTCCTCTCCCTTCAGTAGCTTGATGAAGCCGCGCACTTTCATCGCCAGCTCAAACTGCCATCTCCAAAGGGGGAAGTCAATCCCCTCAAAAATGGGGATTCCTCCCAGGGGTCCCAGACCTTGCGGCAGTGACATAGCACTCACATTTGTTCCAGTGGTCTGCCCTGTGGTAGCCACTGTTGAGCTTGAGGACTGCCCTGCGGCAGCCCCCACTCCTCCCGATGGGTCAACCATTTTTGTTGCCCTTGTCTGCTTCCCACGTCTCTGCTGCGTTAAGGCCGATGTAGGCTGATGTTAGCTGGTGTCTGCTACCGGTTTTAGGATGCAGATCCATTGCTTACCCCTCCAGCCGATGTTCACCAGCAGACAGAGAATATATCTACACCAACACACCCAGGGTCTTGCCACCAAGGGCAGAGCTTGTCCTGGTTGGGACACAAGGGTCGTGCCTCCAAGGGCAGAGCTTGTCCTTAGTCCCTGTGTGCTAAGTGCAGACCAAGCCGTTGGAGCTGATGAAGCTGATGGAGCTGATGGAGTTGATGGAGCCGGCGTGTGCACCTGGAGAGAGCGTACCAGAGTTGAGCGAAGCGTGCCTTACAACTGGTCAGTGTGGGCCCATAACCCTTTGTCAACCGGCCTGAGGCAAACGGACTAGAAAACAGGGCCGACACAATAGCACCTGCCGTCCGCTCCTAGCATTTCAGCTAGGAGAAGATATCACCCTCAGGATCACGGTTCCACACTGAGCAGTTCCTAGGAAATCACTTGCTAGCAACTGTGTCCACTTAACACTTGGTCACTTTCGCGCGAGGTGCTAGTCAAAGACTAACTCCTGGGGCTTAGACCAACCAGTGTCTTCTTTAGATGGACAACTCTGTGAGGAGCATCTAAGGCCAGATTGTGTAATTAGAATGAGGAATGAGCCTGGTACATATAGTCCTAGGCCTGGCTTCTAAGGTGTGTGGGTAGTGACACTTTTGGGGTGGTCACTCCACACCACCTCACCAGTCCGCCAATTGGGGCATCCACTGACCGCCAAGTGGCGCACTCTCCTCATGCATGGAGAAATGTCTAAGAAACTTCCCCTGTGCTAGAAGGTCAAAAAACCTCCTACGCACATCAAGGCTCGATCGCAGGACCTGTTGTCCCTAAGTCCAACATGCTATCCGTTGCGCTACACTTCTGGTGTCTCGCTTGGACTTGCACCACGAACAAGGTTTGGGGGACTTACTCCAAGGGAGCAGTGCATGCCCAACCTGTCTGTCAACCCATAGCAGTGGCCATGGGGTATAGAAGAACAACAGTATGGCCCTAGTATCACAGTCCGTACTAGGTTATGGACCGCACTCAGGTGCTGACAACGGTTCGGGCGATGCGTGGACTCCTTTACGCCATGCCGCGCGAGACTGTCGTGGACTTTTGCCCTTTCCTTGGAGAGGCCGGCACAGGCGTGGGTGCTGATCCACGTTGGGACTGGGACCTGGCACTGTCCCTGCTTGCTGCAAAGACGCATGCCACCCGCGCGGCTCACATTCATGCTTCCACTCCTTTCGTCAGGGATGTGCCAAGTACGCAACTGATTACTGGCGGCGTGTCGTGCGCATCTACACGCGCCTTGTTACTTCTGGAGGCACACAACTCTTGGTGCTTTGCACGCTCATGATTGGAGTCCGTCTTGAGCACCCAGATACATTCTCGGGGTACAACGACGCCGTGCTTGAGCCCTTCTCCACCTCCCTTTAGCTTCTTCCTTGGGCGCATCAGCTCTTCCTCCAGGTGACTTCCGCCCACGAGGCAGCCGTGGCCCATTAGGAGAGTTCTCTTGCTGCAGCGGCCATCGCGTCGGCGCTTTTGCCCCTCTTGCAGACCACTTCTTCATCCTCTAGCACACCCTCCTCTTCCCCTTCCACCCCGGCTACCCCGAGTCAGATGCAGGGTTTGACAGCTGTAGCACAGGGAAAGAAGGTAAGAACAAACATGGTTCGGGCCAGCAGGAGTCGCACCAACAGCAGCAATCCTCAGGTGGTAGCAGTGGACGTGCTGTCCACTGCTACAGCTGTGGAGGCGCTCATCGCTACACTGAGTGCCAGCAGCCGCTTGACTGGGAGCATGTCACTCGTGGTCTTCATGCTGTACACATGTAGCGGGCTGCATCGAGTAGCACAACCTCCGGTCACGCGGTGACCATGACTGTAGTAGTTCCTGCTTCCTCACCGGCGAGCAATGGCGACCCGGACCCACGGGACCGCACCATTGCCGAGCTCCGTCATCTTCTGGCGCTTCGCTTTCAGGGAGGTGCGGGTGTGTTGCCACAGCCGGGTGGTTCACAGACTGTTTGTTTGTCTGTTCTCGTCGCTCGTGATGACTCGTGTGTGGGGGAACAGCTCGCATGTGATGACGATGGGCCTGACAGTGCCGAATGGATTCATGAGTCGCGCCTCCGTGCCCTTCATCATTTGTCCTCACCTGTTGCTCATCGCTCGTCTGAGGCCGAGTGCTCCATTGCCTGTTGTGCAGTGACGTCCACCGGTCGTGATCCCGGTGGTACTTGGATCATCGATTGTGGTGCCACCCATCACATGATGTATCGTCGTAGTGACTTTGTTGTGCTTGGTCCTGTTGCGTCTGTTCGCTCCGTTCGCACAGGCTCTAGTCAGTCCTTGCTGGTCCAAGGTGTTGGGGTGTGTGCTGTGATGGTCCATCTGCCCCCCTGTATCTTTCCGAAGTGCTTTTTGTGCCTGGCCTTGAGCTCAACTTGCTTTCTGTGCGTGCCTGTACACTGACGGGACTCTCTGTGGAGCACACTGCAGACTCCACAACTGTGACATCTATTGATGTTCGTACCATTGTTCTTTGTGCCTCTGCTGTGGATGACCTGTATCTTGTCTGTAGGATTTCTCCTCCTTCTTTCTCTCCCTCCCCTACTGCTACAGTGTTTGTCACTGGCATTCTGTCCGCTAAGCACTAGTGACTACTGCATCGTTGCTTGTGTCATGTGGGCTCCGAAACTATGTCAAAGCTCATTTGGATACAGCCTACACTTGGTCTTGACGCGACTTCTTTCGAGAAGTCGCCCAAGACCGATTACCTGTTCTACATTCAGGGTAATATGCATCATTGGACCTACCCTGACTCCCATTCTTGCGCACTGTGCCCTCTCGAGTTGGTCCATTCGGACCTTCTCGGTCCTCTTCATGTCGAGTCTCTGTTTGATCGGGGCAGATATGTCCTCACTCTGACGGATGACTTCACTCGGATGTAGTGGGTCTACAGACTGCGCCAGAAGAGTGATGTCGCTCTTGCTGTTTGCCTCTGGCTCGTGATGGCTGAGCGTCAGTCTCCCCACATGCTGCACACATTCTGTTTGGATCGCGAAGGCGAGTTTCTTGGTGACATGGACAGTTTCTTCGCCGAGCACGGGGTTTTTCACCAAGTTTCCACTCCTGCTTCTCCTCAGCAGAATGGTGTCTTTGCGTGATGGAACCGCACCATGGAGGATGCGGTTNGAAGAGTGATGTCGCTCTTGCTGTTTGCCTCTGGCTCGTGATGGCTGAGCGTCAGTCTCCCCACATGCTGCACACATTCTGTTTGGATCGCGAAGGCGAGTTTCTTGGTGACATGGACAGTTTCTTCGCCGAGCACGGGGTTTTTCACCAAGTCTCCACTCCTGCTTCTCCTCAGCAGAACGGTGTCTTTGTGTGATGGAACCGCACCATGGAGGATGCGGTTCGCACTATGCGGTATGAGTGCGGTCTCCCGGAGTCCTTCACCTTTGAAGGATTGGCCTACATGATTTAGGTTAGTCATGCACGTTCCTACGTGTGAGGCTTCTTGTCGGATGGGGGAGTCTGAGCCTGCGAGCACCTCTCGCCCGGCTGATGTGTCCGTTTGAGCCCTCTCCATTTCTTGGTCTTTGGCTCTTGATGACCCAGCGATTGTCAGTGTCGGCCCAGAGACCTCTCCAGCACAGCAGGCTTCTACCCCTGTTCCCTTGCACCCCACAGGTACCCATGATTATGTACCTGTGTCCGCCAGTATTCCTGCCTTTGTACGTGGTCCTGCCTTGCCTCCTGGTCCTACTATCACACCCAGTCCCATATCTCCCACACCCACATCTCCTCGCATTACGTCACTTGCTGCTTTGCCTCAGCCCTCACCAGCTGTGGCCATGCCTATCCTTGAGCCTGAGGTGAGCCCCTTGAGCCCAGGTTGCTCACGTGAGCCCTGCGGTCGTCTTCGACCATTGGTCTTCGGAGTCCAGAGAGCGTCAGGTCCCGCACCCTGGTGCTCCACTCACATAATCGCGAGTGGTGATCCCGACACAAAGGCCCTAGGCCTGAGTGTTCGTACTAAGTACACAGAGGTACATCCAGCGTGCCCCGTAGGGCACGACCTCGTCACTCACAAGTTTTATATCGCTTGTGATGCAGCAGCTGACCTTGTGGTCATCAGACCTAGCAGTGAGGCGTGTGCACTTGCCACTCAGAGCTCTTCCTCTATGGTGCCTGATCCGGGCATACTGAGGGAAGCTCTTTCATCAAAGGATGCTGAAACTTGGCGTGCTGCCTGCGAGGATGAGCTTCGCGCCATCCGAGAGCACGGAGTTTACGAGCTAGTTGACCTTCCACCTGGGTGGAAGGCTATTCAGGTCAAGTGGGTCTTTTGCAAGAAAGTGAAGCCGGATGGCGCACTGGAAGGCCACAAGGCTTGCTTGGTTGTCAAGGGGTACTCTTAGATCGAGGGCATTGATTACACTGACACATTTGCCATTGTCAGCTGCATGACCTTAGCTCGCGCTCTGTTCGGTGTAGTGGCTCAGCATGACTGTGAATTGCACCAGATGGACGTGAACAATGCGTTCCTCCATGGCTCTTTGGAGGAGGAGATTAACGCATCTTAGCCACCAGGCTTTGAGGACGGTGACAAGGTCTGGCGCTCGCGCAAGTTCTTGTACACTCTCAAGAAATCTCCTTGATGTTGGAACTAGGAGATCACTGGCACCCTGACTCGTGCGGGATATGTACAGAGCAAGGCAGATTCCTCTCTCTTTATTCGACGAACACCTGAGTGGTTCACCGCCATCCTAGTCTATGTGGACGACCTTCTCATCGCGTCTCCTTCCATGGAGGCCATGAAGGAGGCCAAGGCACTCCAGACCGCCTATAGGATGAAGGCCCTTGATCCTGCATCGATGTTTCTCGGCATGGAGATCGTGTGAGACTGTATACGTCAGACACTACTACTTCATCAGGCCTGATACACACGTGTCGTGGGGGAGCGCTTGAGTGACCTCTTTGGTGTAGTGCCCATGGCCTCCACACCTCTCACACTTGATGAGCAGGATGTTGAAGATTTGCCCCTCTGCATGCCCAAGTGCGGCGCTGGGAGGCACCGACGAGCCGCTAGAGAGAGGAAATTCCTCGTCGACAGATCTGGCGACTCGAGAATTTCTCGAATCCTAAAATGGAGGATTTACCCTAAAAGTTGAAAAGTTGCTGAATCCGGTGGAAGTTGTTTCACTGGAATCGGACAAGTAACGAGGGAGATATGAGCTTCCAAAGTTGGGGTGTGCGCGGCTGCTCTGGGAGTCGGCCGCGGTTCGACCGGAGGTAGCTAATCCACCTGACCGAGTAACAAAAGTCCATCTGGAGATTTTATCCCAGAAAGGCTGTCAAAGCGCCGGCAAATGATCCGTCGGATGCCAGTAGTGCAGTTTGTTACTGAGGGACTTAGCCAAATTTCTGGCTCGGCGTCCGGAACTCAATAGTACATTTTGTTACTCGGGGATTTCGTCAAAATTCCGACTGCAGGTTCGCGAACAGGTTTCGACCCACATCCATCCCCATCACCAAACTCGATGATTTACTCATCGAAACAGACCCCAAAGGCGCAAGGGGCGCCGCCACTACGTGTAGGGACATATGTGCCTCCGGAATGGCGTTTTGATGGGTCCTTGATGTGTGAAGGCGCCTCGGCGGGCGACGTGGTGCGCGCCGCCGAGTGAGCGGCTGGTTTGGTGTGCTGCGCTTTGACTGACGTAGCGGGAGCTATGGTTATTTGAATCGCGCACGGTTTGGTGCGTTGGAGAGCTCATGACTAGCCCTACAAATGTTCAAATCATGTTCATGTTAAAAAAAATTGCAAAATTGCGTTATTTCCTTCGCAAAAGTGACTGTCTCACAAATGCCGTCCACTCCCAGAAACATAGCGTGAGGCGACCAGAAAGCTCACGCTTAGACTCAGAACCTGCACAAAAGAAGCCGTGAACACCAAGTAGACCCGTCGGGGCATGTTGGAACTACCTCCACCCAGGACCCAGTTTCTGACAAAGGGTTATGGGCCCACTACCCTGACCGGTCTACAATCGCTCACGACTTTCGCGGCGGACGGGACTGTCGTCAGGGAGGACATCGCCGTCAAGCTCTGAGGTCCCGGAGTTGAAGACTGAGCAAGTGGCGCAGAAGGAGACGCAACCCATCCAGAAGTATGCAGGTGGCCCTAGCTATGGGCTATGGAGGTGGCACTTCGAGCTGCACCTCGCGCATAAGGGGCTGCTAGAGGTCATGAAGGGAACGGAAGTCCTCGACGAAGCGACGGCATCGGAAGCGCAGAAGGAGGCCTTTGCGAAGAAGAACACGGAGGTGCTCATGCTGCTGGTGTCCGGGACGGCCGAGTCGTAGTGGGGCTACTTCCAGGGCTGCAAGTTGGCAGCCGAAGCTTGGCAAAAACTCTGTGCCATGCATCAATCCAAGTCGCTGGCGAACAAAATCTTCGCAATGAAGCGACTTCTGACAGTGAGAATCGAGGAGGGAGATGATGTCATCACCGCCATGCAGCAGATTGAGTCGCTTGCTTCACAATGGAACGATGTGGGGTGGAAGATCGACACGCAGCTGCAGGCGATGGCCCTCCTCATGGCCCTTCCTGACAGTTGGAGCCCTCTCATTACAGTCATAGGAGGATGGACAGAGGATAAGCTCACCTATGGCGCGGTCGCAGAGTACATCCGCAACGAGGCGCAACGACGGAGCTGCGGGGAGTCCTCGTCATCCTCATCGGCCCTCATGACCAAAACGCGTGGTGGCGAAAGCGGGGCCAAGGGGAGTGGCGGACATGGCGGCGACAAGAAGGGCGCCAAGAAGGGTGCGTGCCGTAATTGCGGCAAGGAGGGCCAGTGGGCCCGTGAGTGCACTGAGGAGGCAAAGGCCGGCGGCAAGGATGCCAAAGGCAAGAAGGTGCTCCTCAATGACACTCAAAACCACTACCTCAAGAAGGCCAACCGGCGATGCCTTGACTCCGGAGTGGAGGAGCATACCCAGGCCGAGATGGTCGGGTTCATCAACTACACCAAGTCCAGCAAATCCATGGTGGTCGCGAACGACAAGGTCGAGCCGGCGGGTGGCCAAGGAGACGTGGACGTGGAGGTGGTGGTTGGCGGAAAGCGAGTACAACGCGTCATCAAGGACGTGCAGCATGTACCCGGCTTGGCTGATATTCTAAGTGTTAGCCGCCTAACTGACAAGGGGTACGAGGTGCTTTTCAGGAGAAGAGGGACAGTCGTGCGGAAGGATGGTGGCAGCGAGCCCAGGCTGGAGGCTAAGCGCGAGGGAGGCCTCTACATTGTGGAGACCAAGGTGATCCCCGCGGCGACAGATTCAGCAGACTCGCAAGAACTCACCGTCAACCTGGCCAAAAGAGGGGGAGCTCATCTAGAACTCTGGCATCGACGACTAGGGCATTCCTCACCCGCAGTCGTGAAGGAGATGGCAAAGCGCGAGCAGGTACGTGGCCTCGTCATCAACGGTGCAGAAGAGGCGACAGATGCAGCAAAGCACAAAAAGTGTGAGCCTTGCATTTTGGGCAAGGCGCGGCGCAAGCCGTTCAACGAGAACGTGAATCGCGCCTCGGACGTACTGGAGGTCGTGCACAACGACGTGTGCGGACCATTCAAGACGGCGTAAAAAATCAGCGCGCGTTACTTCATCACCTTCATTGATGACTACAGCAGAAAACTCTTTGTGTACTTCATGAAGCGGAAAGGCAAGGTCCTGGACCGGCTGAAGGAGTATGTCACCACGGTGGAGAGGCAGACTGACCGGAAGGTCTGAGCGCTAAGCAACGACAATGGCGGAGAGTACGTGGGCTGTAACGGGTGGATGAAGCAGCAGTGCATAAAATGGCAACAAACTACACAATATTTGCCTCACTCAAATGGCGTGGCGGAGCGGGCAAACCAGATGCTGCTGAACATGGTACGGACCATGTTAGTGGATGCAGAATTGCCGCGAAGCTTCTGGGCGGAAGCTGTGCGTACGGCAAGCTACACCATCAACATCACTCCTATAGCAGTGCTGAAGGGGAGGAGCGGCTCGAAGATGCCGTAGGAGGTTTGGAGCGGGCGCAAGCCAAGTGTGGCACACCTGAAAGTGTTCCGATGCAAGGCACATGCAATGGTGTAGGCTGCGCAGAGGCACAACAGCAAGCTGGAGCCGCGGGCAAATTCGTATCTCTTCCTTGGCTATGAGAACACGCATAAGGCGTACAGGCTCTACGACATGCGCAAGGAGGAGGTAATCCACACCCGAGACGTCGAGTTCAACGAGCAGCAGAGCTACATCAGCAGCAACAACGCGAGCGTGGTGGACTCCCCAAAGATTGGGGAGTGGTTCCAACTCCTTGATTACGAGGAGCCGGCGGACGCCGAAGTTGAGGATGCAACATCAGAGAGAAAAGGTGCACCAGCGGTGGCAGCCGACGTGGAGGACTATGATGACGATCAAGCTGATGAGGAGATCCACGGGAAGGATCCGGCGGATGAGGCACCTAAGGTGCCAAGGCGCGCACTCTCGGCAAAGTGTGCATCGGGCGTCGGTGGAAAATCCACCGGACGGGCCGGTCGTTCGGGCGATGCTTTGCTAGAGCGAGAGAGATCCTTGGGGAGCCGTCCGGTCGATGATTCACCAGAGCGTGCTCAGTCGGAGGGATCGCAGCAGANACAACGCGAGCATGGTGGACTCCCCAAAGATTGGGGAGTGGTTCCAACTCCTTGATTACGAGGAGCCGGCGGACGCCGAAGTTGAGGATGCAACATCAGAGAGAAAAGGTGCACCAGCGGTGGCAGCCGACGTGGAGGACTATGATGACGATCAAGCTGATGAGGAGATCCACGGGAAGGATCCGGCGGATGAGGCACCTAAGGTGCCAAGGCGCGCACTCTCGGCAAAGTGTGCATCGGGCGTCGGTGGAAAATCCACCGGACGGGCCGGTCGTTCGGGCGATGCTTTGCTAGAGCGAGAGAGATCCTTGGGGAGCCGTCCGGTCGATGATTCACCAAAGCGTGCTGAGTCGGAGGGATCCCAGTAGAGCGGCGATGCGCCACCAAAACTACTGCCGCAGCGGGAGGCAACGAAAAGCGAGGAAGCGCTTCGTCGCAAGCACCGGTTGATGGATTGGCATGACGCGGTGCATGCTAGGTGCATCAACGGAGCCGACTACCCGAAGGGGATCAATGGGACGCAGGCATCAAATCAAAGCTGGCATCCATCACGGAAAAGGATACGTGAGAGGTGGTTGACAGGCCGAAAGACGCCAAGGTCATCGGCTCAAAGTGGGTCTTTAAGACCAAGTTCACAAAGGAAGGTGTGGTTGACAAGTACAAGGCGCGGCTGGTGGCAAAGGGATACGCACAGCGTAAGGGCGAGCACTACGATGAGACGTTTGCTCCCGTCGCCAAGTTCACAAGCATCCGGGCGATCCTTGCAGTGGCGGCCACGAAGGACATGGAACTCCACCAAATGGAGGTAAAGACGGCCTTCCTCAACGGCATCATAGATAAGGAGATCTACATGGAGGTGCCAGAGGGGGTGGAGGCGCCGGAGGGCAAGGTGTGTAAGCTGCAAAAGTCCTTGTACGGGCTAAAACAATCGCCCAGATGCTGGTACCAACAGATGGACAGCTTCATGGCACAACTCGGCTTCAAGCGTTGTGAGGCGGATCACAGCGTGTACGTGCGGCGCGACAAACAGCTCCATCTGATCGTTGCACTCTATGTGAATGACCTGATTGTGTGCTCGACGGATCTTCCAAGCCTACAGCGCCTGAAAGAGCAGCTGAGCAGCAGATTCCAGATGTCAGACATGGAGGAGCTGGAGTACTACCTCGGGGTGAGCATCACGCGGAACCGGAGGGCGCGCACGCTTGAGCTGGGATAGGCCAAATACATGGCCGAGGTGCTGAAGCGGTACGGCATGGAGGACTGCAAACCAGTTGGCAGTCCAGTCTCCACGACGTGTGAACTGAGTGCGGCAATGGCGCCGCAAACAAAAGAAGAGCGGGAGGATATGGCAGGGGTGCCCTACCAATCGGCGGTGGGCAGCCTCATGTACGCTATGGAGGTGACTCGACCGGACTTGGCCTACGCGGTGGGCCAAGTAAGCAGGTACGTGGCCGATCCAGGGCCTCTACGCTGGCAGGCGGTCAAGCGCATCCTCCGCTACCTGCAAGCGACGCGGCATGCATGCTTGAGGTTTGACGGCAAGGGGCGGGCGGACCCTTTGTGTCTGGTCTGCTACATGGATGCAGACTACGCTGGCGATGTGGACAAGCGGAAGTCCACATCCGGCTAGGTGTTCTTCCTCGCTGGTACAGCGGTCTCGGTGTGCAGTAGAAAGCAAGACTGCGTCGCCACCTCCACAGTGGAAGCATAGTACATCGCGCTGGCCGAGGCGGTCAAGGAGGCGGTGTGGCTCCGCAGGTTGCTGGGGGAGCTGGGCGTGTCGCAGCAGGAGCCTACGGTGTCGCAAGAGGAAAACACCGGCTCAATATCACTGACCAACAACCCGACACAGCACAAGAGGACGAAGCACATCGACGTCCGTTATCACTACGCATGGGAAATGGTTGAAAAGGGGCCGGTGGTGCTGCAGCATTGCAGCACGCACAACATGCTTGCGGATTGCTTGACCAAAGCGCAACCCGTCGACCGGCACGCATTGAGCGTGGCCGGGCTTGGGATGACCAGCTATGATGGGCTGGAGGGCGCAGCGGAAGATGAGTGAGAGAAAGAAGGAGCAGCGGGCAT
>SZWC01022777.1:10424-26445 GCA_023375785.1 Penium margaritaceum
ACACACTTACACACACTTACACGTACTTACATGCACTTACACATACTTACACGCACTTACACGTACTTATACAAACTTACATGTACTTATACACACTTACACGCACTTACACGTAGTTACACACACTTATACACACTTACATGCACTTACACGCACTTACACGAACGTATACGAACTTACACATACTTAAACGTACTTACACGTACTTGCACATACTTACACGCACTTACACGCACTCACACACACTTACACATATTTACATGCACTTACATGCACTTACACGCAATTACACACACTTACATGTACTTATACGCAATTACGCACACTCACACAAACTTACACACATTTACGCTCACTATTACGCACTTATACGTATTTACACAAACGTACACCTACTTATTCGCACTTACACGAACTTACATGCACTTACATGCACTTACACACACTTCCACACACTCCCACGCACTTACACGCACTCACATGCACTTACACGTACTTACACGTACTTACACGCACTAATATGCACTTACACGCACGTACACGCACTTACACGCACTTACATGTACTGACACGAGCTCACACGTACTTACACGAACGTACACGTACATACACAAACTTACACAAACTTACACGCACTTACACGCACTTACACACACTTACACATACTTTCACGAACGTACATGCACTTACATGTACTTAAACAAACTTACATGCACTCACACACACATACACGCACTCACACATACATACACGCACTTACACACACTTACACGCACTTCCACAAACTTACACGTGCGTACACGCACTTATACGTACTTACACGCACTGACACAAACTGACACGTACTTACACGTACTTATACGAACGTATACACACTTACACGCACTTACAGGAATTTACACAAACTTACACACACTTACATACACTTACACGCACTTACACGTACTTACACGCACTTACACATACTTACACACACTTACACGCACGTACATGTACTTATACGCACTTACACAAACTTACACATACTAGCACGCACTGGCCCGTACTTACACGCACTTACATGTACTTACATGCACCTACACGCACTTCCACGCACTTACACACACTTACACGCACTTACATGTACTTACACGCACTTACACGCACTTACACACACTTCCAGGTACTTACACACACTTTTACACACTAACACGCACTTACAAATACTTACACGTACGTACACATACTTACACGCACTTACATGCACTTACACGCACTTACACGTACTTCTACAAACTTACATGTACTTATACACACTTACACGCACTTACAGGAATATACACAAACTTACACACACTTACATACACTTACACGCACTTACACGTACTTCTACAAACTTACATGTACTTATACACACTTACACGCACTTACAGGAATATACACAAACTTACACACACTTACATACACTTACACGCACTTACACGTACTTCTACAAACTTACATGTACTTATACACACTTACACGCACTTACAGGAATATACACAAACTTACACACACTTACATACACTTACACGCACTTACACGTACTTCTACAAACTTACATGTACTTATACACACTTACACGCACTTACAGGAATATACACAAACTTACACACACTTACATACACTTACACGCACTTACACGTACTTCTACAAACTTACATGTACTTATACACACTTACACGCACTTACAGGAATATACACAAACTTACACACACTTACATACACTTACACGCACTTACACGTACTTCTACAAACTTACATGTACTTATACACACTTACACGCACTTACAGGAATATACACAAACTTACACACACTTACATACACTTACACGCACTTACACGTACTTCTACAAACTTACATGTACTTATACACACTTACACGCACTTACAGGAATATACACAAACTTACACACACTTACATACACTTACACGCACTTACACGTACTTCTACAAACTTACATGTACTTATACACACTTACACGCACTTACAGGAATATACACAAACTTACACACACTTACATACACTTACACGCACTTACACGTACTTCTACAAACTTACATGTACTTATACACACTTACACGCACTTACAGGAATATACACAAACTTACACACACTTACATACACTTACACGCACTTACACGTACTTCTACAAACTTACATGTACTTATACACACTTACACGCACTTACAGGAATATACACAAACTTACACACACTTACATACACTTACACGCACTTACACGTACTTCTACAAACTTACATGTACTTATACACACTTACACGCACTTACAGGAATATACACAAACTTACACACACTTACATACACTTACACGCACTTACACGTACTTCTACAAACTTACATGTACTTATACACACTTACACGCACTTACAGGAATATACACAAACTTACACACACTTACATACACTTACACGCACTTACACGTACTTCTACAAACTTACATGTACTTATACACACTTACACGCACTTACAGGAATATACACAAACTTACACACACTTACATACACTTACACGCACTTACACGTACTTCTACAAACTTACATGTACTTATACACACTTACACGCACTTACAGGAATATACACAAACTTACACACACTTACATACACTTACACGCACTTACACGTACTTCTACAAACTTACATGTACTTATACACACTTACACGCACTTACAGGAATATACACAAACTTACACACACTTACATACACTTACACGCACTTACACGTACTTCTACAAACTTACATGTACTTATACACACTTACACGCACTTACAGGAATATACACAAACTTACACACACTTACATACACTTACACGCACTTACACGTACTTCTACAAACTTACATGTACTTATACACACTTACACGCACTTACAGGAATATACACAAACTTACACACACTTACATACACTTACACGCACTTACACGTACTTCTACAAACTTACATGTACTTATACACACTTACACGCACTTACAGGAATATACACAAACTTACACACACTTACACGCACTTACACACACTTACACCTACTTACACAAACGTACATGCAGTTATGCGTATTTATACAAACTTACATGGACTTACATGTACTTATACGTACTTACACATACTTACACACTTACACGCACTTATACAAACTTACACGTACTTATACCAACTTACACGTACTTAGACACACTAACACGCAATTACACATACTTATATGTACTTACACAAACTTACATGCACTTACACGTACTTACACATACTTACACGCACTTCCACGCACTTAAAGGCACTTATACGTACTTGTATCCACTTGCACACACTTACACACACTTACACATACTTACACGTACTCACACACACCTACATGTACTTACACGCACTTACACACACTTACACATACTTACACGTACTCACACACACCTACATGTACTTACACGCACTTACATGCACTTACACGCACTTTACAGGCACTTTACAGGTACTTATACGTACTTACGCACATTTACACGCACTTATGCATACTTTCACATACTTACACATACTTACAAGCACTTATACACACTTACACACACTTACACGCACTTATACGCACTTACACACACTTACACGTACTTACACGCACTTACATGTACTTACACGTACTTACACGCACTTACATGTACTCACACGCACTTACACACACTTACACACAATTACACATACTTATGTACACTTACACGCACTTACACGCACTTAGACCAACTTATATACACTAACACGCACTTACACATGCTTTCATGAACTTGCATGCACTTACATGTACTTACACGCACTCACACGCACCTACACGCAGTTACATGCACTTACATGCACTTACACGTAATTACACGCACATATCCACACTTACACGCACTTCCACACAGTGATACAAACTACACGCACTTATGCGCACTTAGACATACTTACACCCACTTACACAAACATACACGCACTTACATGCACTTGCACAAACTTACACGCACTAACCTGCTATTACACCCACTTACACACACTCACACGCACTCACACACTCTTACATTAACTCACACACACTTACACACACTTACACATACTTACACGAACTTACATGCACTTACACACACGTACATGCACTTACACATACTTACACGCACTTACACATACTTAGACGCACTTTCACCCACTTACACGCACTTACACGCACTTACACACACTTACACGCACTTATACGCACTTACACGCACTTGCATACACTTGCATACGCTTACACCTACTTACACGCACTTACACGCACTTACATGTACTGACACAAACTCGCACATACTTACACAAACGTACACGTACTTACACAAACGTACACAAACTTACACGCACTTACACGCACTTACATGTACTGACACAAACTCGCACATACTTACACAAACGTACACGTACTTACACAAACGTACACAAACTTACACGCACTTACACGCACTTACATGTACTGACACAAACTCGCACATACTTACACAAACGTACACGTACTTACACAAACGTACACAAACTTACACGCACTTACACGCACTTACATGTACTGACACAAACTCGCACATACTTACACAAACGTACACGTACTTACACAAACGTACACAAACTTACACGCACTTACACGCACTTACATGTACTGACACAAACTCGCACATACTTACACAAACGTACACGTACTTACACAAACGTACACAAACTTACACGCACTTACACGCACTTACATGTACTGACACAAACTCGCACATACTTACACAAACGTACACGTACATACACAAACGTACACAAACTTACACGCACTTACACGCACTTACACACACTTACACATACTTTCACTAACGTACATGCACTTACACGCACATACACAAACTTACACGTACTTACATGCACTCACACACACGTACACGCACTCACACGTACTTACACGCACTTACACACACTTACACGCACTTATTCAAACTTACACGTGCTTACACGCACTTATACGCACTTACACGAACTGACACAAACTCAGACGTACTTACACGCACTTATACGAACGTATACACACTTACACGTACTTACAGGAACGTATACAAACTTACACACACTTACATACACTTACACGCACTTACACGTACTTACACGCACTTACACATACTTGCACACACTTACACGCACTTATACGCACTTATACGCACTTACACAAACTTACACATACTAGCACGCACTGGCACGTACTTATACGCACTTACACGTACTTACATGCACCTACACGCACTTACACGCACTTACACGCACTTACACACACTTACACGTACTTACACGTTCTTACACGCACTTACACACACTTCTAGGTACTTACACACACTTTTACACACTAACATGCACTTACAGATACTTACACGTACTTACACATACTTACACGCACTTACACGCACTTACACACACTTATATGCACTTACACATACTTGCATGCACTTGCACACACTTACATGTACTTAGACGCACTTTCACAGACTTACACACACACACTCTTACACACACTTACATGAACTTACATGCACTTACACATACTTATACGCACTTACATGCACCTACAAACACTTAGACCTACTTACACAAACTTACACGCACTTATGCGCATTTATACAAACTTACATGGACTTACATGTACTTACACGTACTTACACATACTTACACACTTACACGCACTTATACGAACTTACACGTACTTATACAAACTTACACGTACTTATACGCACTTACATGCACTGACACGCACTTTACAGGCACTTTACAGGCACTTACACGTACTTACGCACACTTAGACGCACTTATACATACCTTCACATACTTACACACACTTACAAGCACTTATACACACTTACACGCACTTATACGCACTTACACACACTTACACGTACTTACACGCACTTACATGTACTTACACGCACTTACACGCACTTACACGCACTCACACGCACTTACACACACTTACACACTGTTACACGTACATATGTACACTTACACACACTTACACGCACTTAGTCCATTTTATATACACTAACACGCACTTACACATACTTTCACGCACTTACATGCACTTTCATGTACTTACACGCACTCACACGCACCTACAGGCAGTTACATGCACTTACATGCACTAACACGTAATTACACGCACATACCCACACTTACATGCACTTCCACACACTGATACCAACTTACACGCAATTACGCGCACTTAGACACACTTACACCCACGTACACAAACAGACACGTACTTACACGCACATGCACAAACTTACAAGCACTAACCTGCTATTACACTCACTTGCATGCACTCACATGCACTCACAGACACTTACATGAACTCACACACACTTACACACACTTACACATACTTACACAAACTTACATGCACTTACACGTACGTACACGCACTTACACATTCTTACACACACTTACACGTACTTACACGCACTTTCATGCACTTACACGCACTTACACGCACTTACACACACTTATACGCACTTACACACACTACACACACACTTACACACACTTATACATACTTACACGCACTTATACACACTTACACACACTTTCACGTTCTTACACCCACTTACACGCACTTACACACACTTACACGAACTTACACGCACTTATATGCACTTACACGCACTTACACGTACTTACACGTACGTACATGCATTTACACGCACTAACACAAACATACAAACACTTACACACTCTTACACACACTTACACGTACTTACTCGCATTTACATGCACTTACACGTACGTACAGGCACATACACGAATGTATATGCACTTACATGCACTAACACGCACTTACACGCACTTGCACGCACTTACACGCACTTACACAAACTCACACACACTTACACGCACTTAAACGCACTTACATGCACTTTCATGTAATGACACACACTTACACGCACTTACCAAACTTACACGCACTTATACACACTTATACGTACTTACACACACTTACACAAATATACATACACTTACAAGCACTTACACAAACTTACACGCACTTACACACACCTCCACGTACGTACATGCACTCACACGCACTTACACGCACTTACACATACTTACACGTACTTACAGGCACTTACACGCACTTACACACACTGACACAAACTCACACGCACTTACACGTACTTACACAAACTTTCACACACTTACACGATATTACACAAGCTTACACAAACTTATACGCACTTACACACACGTACACGCACTTACACGCACTTACACACAATTACACGTACTTATACACACGTACACAAATTTACACGCACTTACACGCACTTACACGCACTCACGCGTACTTACACATTATTACACACACTTATACACACTTATACGCACTTACATGCACTTACACTCACTAACACGCACGTATATGCACTTACACGCACTTACACATACTTATACACACTTACACAAACTTACACACACTTATACGCACTTACATATACCTACACACACTTACACCCACTTACACGCACTTACATGTACTTACACACACTTATACGCACTTACATGCACGTTTACACACTTATACACACTTACACACACTTACACGCACTTACATGTACTTACACACACTTATACGCACTTACATGCACGTTTACACACTTATACACACTTACACACACTTACACAAATGCGCGCGCACTTACACGCACTTACACGAACTTACACACACTTACACATACTTACACACATATACACCCACTCACACGCACTTACACGTACTTACACGCACTTGAACGCACTTTCACACACTTACACGTACTTACACTCACTTTCACAACCTCACTCACACTTACACGCACTTACGCGTACTTACACACACTTACACGTACTAACACGAACTTACACAAACTTACATGCACTCACACGCACTTTCACACACGTACACACACTTCAACCCACTTACGCGCACTTATACACACTTGCAGGAAAGTACACACACTTACACAAACTAACACACACTTACACACAAATAGATGTACTTACATATACTTTCATGCACTTAAACACACTTCAACACACTTATACGCACTTACACACACTTACACGCACTTACACACACTTACACACACTTGCACACACTTACACGCACTTACACCCACTAACACGTACTTACGCACACTTTTAGCAGTTTCACGCACTTACACGTACTTACACAAACATATACACACTGGCACATACTAGCACACACTGGCATACACTTACACGCACTTACACACACTTACACACACTTACATGGACGTGCACACACTTATACGTACTTACACGCACTTACACGTACTTACACGCACTTACACAAACTTACACGCACTTACACACACTTACACACACTTACATGGACGTGCACACACTTATACGTACTTACACGCACTTACACGTACTTACACGCACTTACACAAACTTACACGTACTTACATGCACTTACACACATTTACGCATACTTACACGCACTTACACACACTAACACGCACTTATACATACTGACACACACTTACACAAGCTTACACGTACTTACATGTACTTACATATACTTACACGCACTCACATACACTTACATGCACTTACACACACTTACACGCACTTACATGCACTTACACGTACTTACACGCACTTACACATACTTACACGCACTTACACACACTTACACGTACTTACACGCACTTACACATACTTACACGCACTTACACACACTGACACGAACTCACACACATTTACAAAACTTACACACACTTACATGCACTTATACACACTTACATGAACTTACACACACTTGCACATACTTACACACACTTACACAAACATACACGTACTTACACGCACTTACACAAAATTAGACGCACTTACACGCAATTATACGCACTTACACGCACTCACATGCACTTGCACATACTTACACGCACTTGCACACCCTTGTATACACTTACATGCACTTACACACACTTACACGCACTTACACTCACAGACACGAACTCACATGTACTTACACGCACTTACATGCACTTACACGCACTTACATGCACTTACACGCACTTACATGCACTTACACGCACTTACATGCACTTACACGCACTTACATGCACTTACACGCACTTACATGCACTTACACGCACTTACATGCACTTACACACTGACACGCACTTGCACGTACTTACACACACTTACACGCATGTACATGCACTTACACACTTACACGCACTTACACGCACTTACACGCACTTACACGTACTTACATGCACTTACACGTACTTACATGTACTTGCATGCACTTACACACACTTACACACTCTCACACGCACTTACACAAACTTACACACACTTACATGCACTTTCATGCATTTACACACGCTTATACACACGTACACGCACTTATACGCACTTACACAAACTTACACACACTTACATGCACTTTCATGCATTTACACACGCTTATACACACGTACACGCACTTATACACACTTACACACACTTATATGTACTTATATGCACTTACACAAACTTACACGCACTTACACACACTTCCACGCAGCTATACGTACTTACACGTACTTACACGCAATTCTACATACTTACACAAACTTACACGCACTTACACGCACTTACACACACTTACACGCACTTACACGGACATACACAAACTTACACGCATTTACACGCACTTACACGCACTAACACGCACTGACATACACTTACACACACTTACACGCACTTACACGCCCTTGCACACACTTACACATACTTACACGCACTTACACGCACTGACATGCACTTACATAAACTCACACGTACTGGCTTACACTGGCATGCACTGGCATGCACTTACAAGCACTTACAGGCACCTACATGAACTTATACGCACTTACACGTATGTACACTTACTTACATATACTAGCACACACTTACACATTCTTACATGCACTTACATGAAGTTATATACACTTACACGCACTTACAGGCTCTTAACCTACTCAGACGCACTTGCATGTACTTGCACACCCTTACACGCACTTACACGCACTAAAACTCACTATACGCACTTACACACACTTACACACACTTCACACACACTTACACGCACTTAAACGCACTTACACTCAATTACACATACTTACACGCATTTATATGCACTTACACGCTCTTTCACGTACTTACACGCACTTACACGCACTTAAACGCACTTACACTCAATTACACATACTTACACGCATTTATATGCACTTACACGCTCTTTCACGTACTTACACAAACTTACACGCACTTACACACACTTACACAAACTTACACGCACTTATACATACTTACACGCACAAACACGCACTTACATGTATGTACAGGCATTTACACGTACTTACACAAACGTACACACTCTTACACGCTCTTACACATACCTGCATGCACTTACATGCATTTACATGTACTGACACGCACTTTCACGTACTTACATGAACTTGTACGCACTTACACACACTTACACACACTTACACACACTTGCTCGCACTTACACACACTTACACGTACTCACACGCACTTACACGCACTTATACGCACTTACATGAACTTACACGCAATTACACACACTTATACGTACTTACACGCACTTACCAAGCTTACATGTACTTACACACACTTAGTCGTACTTACACACACTTACACGAATGTACACGCACTTACACGTACTTACACAAACTTGCACGGACTTACATGCACTTACACGTAATTACATGCACTCACACACACTTACACGCACTTATACGCTCTTACACGTACTTACACGCATTTATACGCACTTACACGCACTTATACGCTCTTACACGTACTTACACGCATTTATACGCACTTACACGCACTTATACGCTCTTACACGTACTTACACGCATTTATACGCACTTACACGCACTTATACGCTCTTACACGTACTTACACGCATTTATACGCACTTACACGCACTTATACGCTCTTACACGTACTTACACGCATTTATACGCACTTACACGCACTTATACGCTCTTACACGTACTTACACGCATTTATACGCACTTACACGCACTTATACGCTCTTACACGTACTTACACGCATTTATACGCACTTACACGCACTTATACGCTCTTACACGTACTTACACGCATTTATACGCACTTACACGCACTTATACGCTCTTACACGTACTTACACGCATTTATACGCACTTACACGCACTTATACGCTCTTACACGTACTTACACGCATTTATACGCACTTACACGCACTTATACGCTCTTACACGTACTTACACGCATTTATACGCACTTACACGCACTTATACGCTCTTACACGTACTTACACGCATTTATACGCACTTACACGCACTTATACGCTCTTACACGTACTTACACGCATTTATACGCACTTACACGCACTTATACGCTCTTACACGTACTTACACGCATTTATACGCACTTACACGCACTTATACGCTCTTACACGTACTTACACGCATTTATACGCACTTACACGCACTTATACGCTCTTACACGTACTTACACGCATTTATACGCACTTACACGCACTTATACGCTCTTACACGTACTTACACGCATTTATACGCACTTACACGCACTTATACGCTCTTACACGTACTTACACGCATTTATACGCACTTACACGCACTTATACGCTCTTACACGTACTTACACGCATTTATACGCACTTACACGCACTTATACGCTCTTACACGTACTTACACGCATTTATACGCACTTACACGCACTTATACGCTCTTACACGTACTTACACGCATTTATACGCACTTACACGCACTTATACGCTCTTACACGTACTTACACGCATTTATACGCACTTACACGCACTTATACGCTCTTACACGTACTTACACGCATTTATACGCACTTACACGCACTTATACGCTCTTACACGTACTTACACGCATTTATACGCACTTACACGCACTTATACGCTCTTACACGTACTTACACGCATTTATACGCACTTACACGCACTTATACGCTCTTACACGTACTTACACGCATTTATACGCACTTACACGCACTTATACGCTCTTACACGTACTTACACGCATTTATACGCACTTACACGCACTTATACGCTCTTACACGTACTTACACGCATTTATACGCACTTACACGCACTTATACGCTCTTACACGTACTTACACGCATTTATACGCACTTACACGCACTTATACGCTCTTACACGTACTTACACGCATTTATACGCACTTACACGCACTTATACGCTCTTACACGTACTTACACGCATTTATACGCACTTACACGCACTTATACGCTCTTACACGTACTTACACGCATTTATACGCACTTACACGCACTTATACGCTCTTACACGTACTTACACGCATTTATACGCACTTACACGCACTTATACGCTCTTACACGTACTTACACGCATTTATACGCACTTACACGCACTTATACGCTCTTACACGTACTTACACGCATTTATACGCACTTACACGCACTTATACGCTCTTACACGTACTTACACGCATTTATACGCACTTACACGCACTTATACGCTCTTACACGTACTTACACGCATTTATACGCACTTACACGCACTTATACGCTCTTACACGTACTTACACGCATTTATACGCACTTACACGCACTTATACGCTCTTACACGTACTTACACGCATTTATACGCACTTACACGCACTTATACGCTCTTACACGTACTTACACGCATTTATACGCACTTACACGCACTTATACGCTCTTACACGTACTTACACGCATTTATACGCACTTACACGCACTTATACGCTCTTACACGTACTTACACGCATTTATACGCACTTACACGCACTTATACGCTCTTACACGTACTTACACGCATTTATACGCACTTACACGCACTTATACGCTCTTACACGTACTTACACGCATTTATACGCACTTACACGCACTTATACGCTCTTACACGTACTTACACGCATTTATACGCACTTACACGCACTTATACGCTCTTACACGTACTTACACGCATTTATACGCACTTACACGCACTTATACGCTCTTACACGTACTTACACGCATTTATACGCACTTACACGCACTTATACGCTCTTACACGTACTTACACGCATTTATACGCACTTACACGCACTTATACGCTCTTACACGTACTTACACGCATTTATACGCACTTACACGCACTTATACGCTCTTACACGTACTTACACGCATTTATACGCACTTACACGCACTTATACGCTCTTACACGTACTTACACGCATTTATACGCACTTACACGCACTTATACGCTCTTACACGTACTTACACGCATTTATACGCACTTACACGCACTTATACGCTCTTACACGTACTTACACGCATTTATACGCACTTACACGCACTTATACGCTCTTACACGTACTTACACGCATTTATACGCACTTACACGCACTTATACGCTCTTACACGTACTTACACGCATTTATACGCACTTACACGCACTTATACGCTCTTACACGTACTTACACGCATTTATACGCACTTACACGCACTTATACGCTCTTACACGTACTTACACGCATTTATACGCACTTACACGCACTTATACGCTCTTACACGTACTTACACGCATTTATACGCACTTACACGCACTTATACGCTCTTACACGTACTTACACGCATTTATACGCACTTACACGCACTTATACGCTCTTACACGTACTTACACGCATTTATACGCACTTACACGCACTTATACGCTCTTACACGTACTTACACGCATTTATACGCACTTACACGCACTTATACGCTCTTACACGTACTTACACGCATTTATACGCACTTACACGCACTTATACGCTCTTACACGTACTTACACGCATTTATACGCACTTACACGCACTTATACGCTCTTACACGTACTTACACGCATTTATACGCACTTACACGCACTTATACGCTCTTACACGTACTTACACGCATTTATACGCACTTACACGCACTTATACGCTCTTACACGTACTTACACGCATTTATACGCACTTACACGCACTTATACGCTCTTACACGTACTTACACGCATTTATACGCACTTACACGCACTTATACGCTCTTACACGTACTTACACGCATTTATACGCACTTACACGCACTTATACGCTCTTACACGTACTTACACGCATTTATACGCACTTACACGCACTTATACGCTCTTACACGTACTTACACGCATTTATACGCACTTACACGCACTTATACGCTCTTACACGTACTTACACGCATTTATACGCACTTACACGCACTTATACGCTCTTACACGTACTTACACGCATTTATACGCACTTACACGCACTTATACGCTCTTACACGTACTTACACGCATTTATACGCACTTACACGCACTTATACGCTCTTACACGTACTTACACGCATTTATACGCACTTACACGCACTTATACGCTCTTACACGTACTTACACGCATTTATACGCACTTACACGCACTTATACGCTCTTACACGTACTTACACGCATTTATACGCACTTACACGCACTTATACGCTCTTACACGTACTTACACGCATTTATACGCACTTACACGCACTTATACGCTCTTACACGTACTTACACGCACTGACACAAACTTACACGCACTTACGCACACTTATACGCACTTACACACACTTACACGCACCTACACGCACTGACACAAACTTACACGCACTTACACCCACTTACCCGCACTTACACACACTTACACATATGTACACGCACTTACACGCACTTACACAAAGTTACACACACTAACATGCACTTACACGCACTTATACACACTCACACAAAATTAGACACACTTATATGCACTTACACGCACTTACACGTACTTACACGTACCTACACGTACTTACACACACACGCATTTACATGCACTTATACGTACTTACACGTACTTACACGCACTTACACGTACATACACACACTTACACGCCTTTACACGCACTAATACAATGTTACACACACTTGCACGCACTTACACGCACTTACACGACCTTACACAAGCGTACACGTACTTACACAAACTTACACACATGTACACGCACTTACACATGCTTACACGCATGTACACATACTTACATGAATGTACACGCACTTACACGTACTTACACAAACTTACATGCATTTCCTCGTACTTACACGTACTTCCATGCACTTAAACGCTCTTACACGCACTTACACACAGTTGCACGCACGTACACGCAGTTGTGCGTACTTACACGCACTTACACATACTTACACGTACCAACACGAACTCATACAAACTTATACGCACTTACACGCACTTACACACACTTACATGCACTTACATCACTTACTCGCACTTACACGTACATACACGCACTTATACACACTAACAGGCACTTACACCCACTGAAGAACTCATAGCACTTTTACGCATTTACACAAACTTACACACACTTACACGCACTTACACGAACTTACACGAACTTACATGGACTTACACACACGTATACACACTTACACGTACTTACACGTACTTACATGCACTTACACGAACTTGCACGCACTTACATGCACTTACACGCACTTACACGCACATACACAAACTTATACACACTTACACTAACTTTCATGCACTTACACCCACTTACACGTACTTCCACATACTTACACGCACTTATACGAACTTATATGCACTTACACGGTTTTGCATGCACTTGCACACACTTACACACACTTACATGTACATACACACACTTACACATACTAATGCACACTTACACGCACTTACACGCACTCATATAAACTTACACATACTTACACGCACTTGCACAAACTTACATGCACTTACACGCACTGACACGCACCTACATGCACTTACACGTACTTACACATTCTTACACGCAATTACAC